>VUQJ01017112.1:17299-28265 GCA_015108635.1 Andinoacara biseriatus | reverse complement strand
ACCAAGAGTCTACACCTACAAATGAAGTTTGCCATGTTATTGTCAACCAGGAAAAATGTTAGTCTAAAGAACAATGATATTTTCCATGTCTTTATTGAACACAGTGAGTTTCTGTGCTAATAACGTCTCTAAAAGCCAGAGTCAGTTGTTCCAGTTAAGGAGATGAGATTGGGAGCACGGGCCAAACAGAAGCTCGTGCCTGTAAATAAAAGCATACAAAGTGTGTCTACATAAAAACTTTGCTCTTTTAAGAAAGACTAGTTAGTCTGAGCCTCGCCTCAATCACAACGTTCACAGGACTTTAGATGAAGCAATTACAGATGTGCACAAAACTAGCTACAAAAGGCTCTCAAGACCTGGATCTTCATCGGTCCTGTAATGAAAGGACAACAGGAAGGAAACCACCGTTTCTCCAAAAGAAAGACACGAATTCATAAAATTGCAGTGTGCACCAAGTTTGCAAATAACCACCAGAGACAGTGTTCAGTGGACAGACGAGAAAATAGATGATGTTTCTGGACACAATGTACAATGCAGTGTTTGGAGGGGGGAGAAAAAAAAAGAAAAAAAAGACTGCACACCAAAACCAAAACATTGCTTGTTTTGGGCTGCTATGATAAATCAGGACATCAAGAACGTTTCCAGGAGAATGTCAGGGCCGCAGTCCATGAGCTGAAGCTTAGTAGAAGGTCGCTGACAGGATAATGAGCACACAAGGAAACAGAGAATGGTTCCATAGAAGGAAATTCTTGTAAGGGAATGGAAAATCTCAATAGCAGTGACCTAAAAATCTAAATCAAAAAGATGTCAGTGTGCAACTGTGAGTAATTATTCAGTGTGTTCAATAAAGAAGAGTACATCTGTTTGGCTGTTATTAGTTTAGTCAGATTGTGATTTAGATGAATGTTAGAGCCCAACTTTTTAAGTAACGGTTGCAGAAATCCTCATTCCAAAGGGCTCACTAACATTTTCCTGCTACTTCCATCATAAGATGATTCTGCGCGGAGACCAATTTTCCTTACCCTGTACTTTTAGTTTTGAGAGCATATGCACACAGATAATTAGCTTAGAGAAGTGAAACAAGCTCACAGATGACCAGTGGTAACGCACTCCAAGTCCTTAGATTACAAACTCCCTTTAAAAAGCTCGGGGAATACAGTACTTAACTAGTTTCAGATCTTATAAATAAATTATTCACTGTAATGTTTATCCTGTGTGCCAAGCAAACAGACCTATAAAGTTAGACATTATTAAATTTATGGAGAGCTGAACAGATTAAAACAGATGGCATAAATACTGTTGGGGTGTTTGGAGTGGAGCTCTGTTTGGGAAACAACAGCTACGTGACACCTAAGTGAGGATTCGAACAGTGGAAACTGAAAGAAGTCATTATACGGAAATCTTGACTTCCATATGAGTGATGGCGTACGGATAGTGTATGTGATAAAGAGTATGGCGGCAATGTCAGCCAGAGCAGCAACGCCAGCTGGAGATGTGTCCCCTCCACTATCATTTGGTTTCTTGCATAGTTCTTGTGTTGCTTTGGCCTGATCGAGGCCTACATTCATCCTGAATTGCTCAAGCAGTATTCCATTTGAATACTATATGAAACTTAGTAACTTCCCAAATATTTATGTAATATCAATTTCCACAATGCTCCAGCAGTCTTGTAAGGTGGTAGCACAGGTAGAGGGGAGTGTTTTTTTTTTGTTTGTTTTCTTTTGTTGTCAAGAGGTATTCATCTGCATTCTCACTGGCCGGGAAGAGCCGCCCCGCTCTGCTCAAATGCCTCTAGCTCTTGCTTGTACCAATCAGGAGCCTCTGGGCCGTTCTTTCCCGTCGGCTGGTGATCGTATCCATAGGCGACTGTTAGCTCCTCGTCTTTCTCCACAGCCCTCAAGGTTCGGATGCACTTGATTGGCCCAAAACGAGGATGGACGAACCTGCGCAAACCCAGGATACACAGATACACACAAAAGTCAGTGCTTTCATTGTGAGATCTGCTATGGTGAGGTCTGTAATGGCACAAAAACTGACAGGTTTAGTGTATAACTGGTACATTTTCAGTGTAGCAGAGAAAGGGATGGGGAGAACATGCAAAGTCCACACAGAAAGGCCCCAACCGGCCGGTGGATTCAAACCCAGGACCTGCAGTGCTAACCACGGCACCATTCCTGCTCTCATTCACACCTGTGACCAATTCAGAATCATCAATTAGCATGGCAGTGATCAAACACATTGTTAAAACTAATTTATAATGTTCCCAAACTACTTGAACTGTTAGAGTTTTGCTGCTGTTGCAGAATCATACAGATTCCCTAATATGACTTAATGTGACTTAATGTTATGGAAATGACCATAACATTAGGCCTTGTTTAAAAGTCTGTTTGCAGAACTTATAAGTTAACTTATTAAAACAGTCTAACGGTGTTTGAAAATAATTTTTAAAAAGCTCAAAAATACAATTTCGCTTGATATACAATATTACACAAACTACATTTTCTGTTACAAGATCGGGACTCCAGATTTGAGAGATGTGTTGCAGACACTATACTGGCTTTACATTCACCCATATTTGGTAAAAGACAGTTTACATGTATGAATTATTAGATGCCACATGAATGCGCGGTTCAAAATAATATCCTACATTCACTTAAAATGTCAAATTTTAACACAACACAGGACTATTAATGACAGCAACGTCAAAAGAGTGATCCGAGTTAGCGACCGCAACGCTGCTCAAATTATCGAACTGAAAAAGAAAAATCATACAAACTCACAGGAATTAGTAACATTTAGCTTATTGACCTTACGGGCAGTTTTTTTTGTATTCAGCATAAATTTATGGAAGGGGTAAAATCTTATAAAGTTGAGACTTTCATTTCCATGTAATTATAGTATCTGTAACGGTCAGATTTCCCAGCTTTGACGTGTGTTTGCAGCCCTGATTCTTTCTTGACACGACTGGAAAAAATAACATTTATAGCAGAGCTCAAAACCATCAAGTTAACTAAAGCAAGCAGCGGCTGTGACTTTAGAGCGCCTTGAGGCGACTGCTTGTTGTGATTTGGTGATATATAAATAAACTGAAGTGAACTTTATGCTCAAAACATTAAAGTTTTGTGTTACAAGGAGATGTAAGGAGATATCTACCGAACTTGGACTAGGCCAGAGTGCACTTTCATGTAACCCCACATGGTGCAGCAGTCCAACATGAGGACAGGACAATGTGGAGGAGCTTCCATATAAAGTCTATTGAATGGGACATCAAAGAATGCGTGAAGCAGCTGGAAATTTACCCTTGTCACCACCATAAGCAGCTTTTTTTAAAGATGCCATGCTCCGTTGCAAATATATATATATATATATATATATATGGGTGCACAATGAGAGTGATGATGGATGATGATCCTGAAATGTTTATTGTAGTTGGGTATGATATAAACCTCTAATGCTAATATTTGCAATACTTTCATACAGCTTCTAAAGGAGCTACCTGTTTAACTTCACTGACAGTGCTCATGTGTTTGCTAAGTTGGCTTTTTGTTTACATGTGGCTCAATAAAATCATTGCATGTGACGAGCTCAACTAGCACTTCATTTAGCAAACTCTTCGCTCGGGCCTCCCAGATCCTGTATTGTTTGGTTTCTTACTGCCACACTCGAACTAACTATAACCTATGTAAAAGGAGTGAAAACCACTATCAGCAGCTACAATGTAATATATCAAAATAGCATTAGCCTCTTTAAAATCACTGACCTATATATGGAAATTCCACTGCTGCAGCTGTATTTTTAATGGAGGTAGCTCTCTGTTGTTAGAAAGCACCATTCAAACAGCATGAACCATTTCAAGATACCAACTCCACAGCTAGGCAGGAAGTGTGAACACAAAGCTGTGCTTCCATCTTTCTCTGTGGTCTATGGGCCACATACATGTTGACTCATTATGAGCTGCACCGTTTTTAGTCCCACAAATAAAGTGTTTCCAAGCTCTTATCTTTTCCAGTGAAAGTGGGATTAAGGTACTATTTTTTACTGTTGATCTTTATCTTGCTCTTACTGGAAGTTTTCATTGTCTAGGCTCAACTTTCACCCACTGACAGCTGAATAAGGCTCCAGCCCCTCCTACAACTCTCTCTGATGCTCTCTGTCATTCAGACCACTGAACTGTTCAAACTGTGTGAGGAAAAAAAGCAATTCCATTAAAAATATTTCCCTGTTTGTACAACTAAAGAATTCTTCTGGACCACTAATAACTCTGTTTTACGTTGGTGCACTCCTACAGAAAGTCTCCTTCAGTTCGGTCTGAATGAGGTTAGCTCTGCCATGTCCACCAGTCAGTTCATACTCACGGGTCATATTTGCAGTTGGGGGTGAAGGAGTGGTTTGCTTTATGACCCAGAGAGGCACAGTATCTCTCTGTCTGGTCAAGTGGCTGAGGGACATCGATCACAGTATCCTCATCCAGTGAAATTGTGTTTCCATTCAGCGCCCAGTCCCTGCTGTCCACCTGACGAGTGCACGCATAGATAACAACACAATAAAAACCCACAAAATTCTTTAAGAACTAACGCTGCATGCAGGCAAAAACGTCATTACTTATCAAAAGAAGCCTCATAATAACCTGTGACTTTTTGTGGATCTGAGCAGAGATGGAAGTAAGTTACGATATTCGACCTGTAATTCTTATTTCTTTAGATTAAGTAGTTTACTCAGGACATGACTCTTCTTAATGACTTTTTCCTTTCTTTGCGATCTGTGTCTCATACCTCAGTGTGCGTGATGCGTACTCCATTATAAAAAGCCATCACAGTGTTGGCCTCAGCATCAGTTTTGGCGAACAGGCCCTGTCCTGCTCCTTTGATTGTAGACTCTGCCACAAACACCCTGACACACAGAGACAGTGGTGAGAGTACGAAGTACTGACCACGAATGCAGGAAGAAGAGTGTCATCTGTCAGCGTCACGATTCCCATGAAGTTTATCTACCTTTGACTCTCATAGGGATCAGGAAGCAGAGCATGGGTGGCAATGCAGGTGGATGTAGACTTGTCATAGGAGTACACAGGACCTTTAAAAGAAGACTTTCACATTAGAGTCTATATGCCCTTATTAACCAGGACTACAGAGTACAAACTAGGCAAAACTACATTAGCATGGGTGGGTGGACAGGACAAGCAAGGCGAGCAGTGGTTGACAAGTGAAATGTGAAAATAGGGATCAACTAGATTCAATCCAAAGTGATTTCTCTCCGTATGTCTCAGAGCTGTTCTTTCACTTTAGGGATCCTATAATGAATGTTTCCATCCATGGCTCTTGCTGGCATTTGGCTCTTGGAGTTAATACTAGCTGTGTCATTAGATGTTTCTGTAATTGTTGTGGATGCATCTGTCTCCCATTAATAAAGACTGGACACTGAGAAGCTGAGAGAAGAACAGCATTTACTGTCTGTGCATGCACATTTTGGATAAACCTGTGCTCTCTGTTGGTAATCTGATGGAAGAATGGTTACAGACAAGAAGTGTGCTAGTCAGGCTGCCCTAGGCTCAGTTTTCAGTCAGTACATATAGACACATGCAAAGTTGTGTGAATTGGGAGGTAGTGGTACCAAGTGAATGAGCAAATTACACTGTGATTTAAGCTCTCTCTCGTTAATCAGTTTGGACAACGCGTTAGTGTATAATTTGAAGCTTTTTAAATAAATCCTTTAGAACTTTAGCAAAGAAAACCTTCACAGGAGATTCAAGAAGTATTGATCAGCTCTTTTCATGGCAGGAATACATTTCAATACAGTTCAACATGTTCTGGCTCGACGAGGAACTTTCACATTACCACACAGGAAACGTGAACTTGGCTGGTCAAAACTTTTATGTTAAGTTGTAGTTGTGCAGCAAATGAAAAGCTGATTTTTTTTTTATATTATTGGATTTGTGATGCTCACAGAACAGCCAAATCACATTAAAAAGATTTTCCCTCTGTAGTGCAGATTTAAACATTCATTTTAACTAACATTAAACTTCTTTAACCTGGTAAGAGCAGGAGGTGAAGATGTCCAGGCAAAATGCAGGAGAGAGACTTTGAGCACAGGAAATACAGGCAGTAAAAATCATGAAGTGGTACATTTTAGGCTGCTTCATTTGTCAAGCAGGCAAACTATTAAGCTACTAAACAGCTTGCACGTGGGTGCACAGGTGTGTTTGTGGTTTCCACTGTGTGATGCATGAAGTTTCCAGTACATTACATTGATCCACCGCATGTCACCACGAACCATACCATAATGACAACACTATGAAAGATTTATTAGCTAAACATGACAGCTAATTAAGTACAGTTTCTTTATAATACAAATATTATTACAGCAGAAGAATTTATTTATATCCATCACCGCTTTATGATTTTGATGAGCATGATCAATTTTGGGACGGGGGTAGTTTCTCATTAGACGCATTTACTCCTTAAGCATGTATCCACAAAAGATCAGCCAAAGTGGGCGTACCCATTACAGAGATGACATCATTACTTACTATTGGGGCTGATTTCAAAGCGTGGCCTTCCAGTCTGGTTGGAAATCACAGCAGCGAGTCGAGCCTCGATTAGCTCCCCATCCACAAAGCTTCCGTAGAGAGCCGTGCAACCGTCAGGGTAGATGTATGCTACGGAGTCCCCAGTCATTTCCCCGTCCTCGTTTACCTCACCAAACACACAGCCTCTATCCTAGGCGCACCACAGTACACACCAACATGCACAATACACATGGTTAGAAATACTTCTGCTATATTCTGTACGTGCAGAAGTTAAAACAGTGAGCTGACTCACAGGGTAGTAGACCCAGCATGCCCCACAGCGGTTGTTGTCTTTGTACTGGCCCTTGAACACCAGGTGACCCTCTCCATCAAACTCCTGAGCAGGCCCATTGAGCTCTCCGTCCACATATGTCCCGTTCAAGACACCCCCATCTTCATAAGTGTACACTCCCTGGCCATGCAGAGCATCATCTACATAGAAACCCTCCAAAGTGCTGTGGGAAGGAAAAGAGGTTGCAATTAAGATTTTTAAATTAACAGCTTAAATTCAACCACTTCCTTATTACTGTCTTGACTATTTCTTTCTTAGTCCTGTCTAACTATTCCTTCTTATTCAGTACAACCTCCAGCATTGAAAAATGAAGCCAGCACACACGGTTCTAAAAACTGCAGTTCCACTATTGGCCACTCGAGGCTGACAACAAAAGTGAGTCAGCCTCCACAGACTCACACACTACCACGTCATGTGTCACGTGCTCTCTCTCCAGCTTCCTCCCAGAGTACAAAGACATGCATGGGGTTAGATTAAGTTGCGATTCTAAATAAGCCATAGATTGTCTTTTTTCTCTGTTTTCATTGCTATATCCTGCTAACCAAGCTAGCTAAAGTTTGCTGACAACTTAAATCAGCAACGTGTCTTTCAAATTCTGACATGATGGCTAAATTAGCAGAGGATGCACTGAATGTGAAACTATAAGACAACATTACAGATTTTGCAGATTACTGAATAAAATACAGATGTGATTACTAAGTATTAGAAAAAAATAACAGATTTTTCTTTAAAAAAAAAAAGATTCTGTGGTTAAAATTATACTATTTATCGACGTAAGAATAATACTGTAATATCTTTGGAAACTTGACTGTTTATACAATTGTGTACTAGGAGAAAACTTTATGATCTGATGATTAAATTGGACAGGTTTGGTCACAGGTGCACTGTTGCAGTGTTGTGCTGCATCTGGAATGTTCCCGTTGATAAATCCACTCCAATCTAAAATGAGGAGGGGGCAAGCTACTCAAACATGTGTTTTACTGCATGTCTGAACTTGAAGGATAAGAGTAGCTACTTTCTTGATGCCACTGCCAAAACTTTTGGCCACAACTGTAATGCTCAAGAACCTCACTCTGTTATTCTACAGGAAAACGCACAGACATTACCGAGGTATTAACATGTGAGGCGATAACACGAGCAGAGCAAAAAGGCTCACACGAAGAAAGTGTGGCTGAACGTTTGTTTTTCACACACTGCGCTGTTCCAGTGTTAATTTTGATTTTTGATATGATATAGTGAAGAACAACCACAATAATGACATTAGTCATATAGAGCCACAATACTGGTCTGTGCAGTGTTTCACTCTTCCGTGTGGAAGAAGCAGCCACTGCCTAAAGCCATGTCCTCTACTGTCATATACATAATCTTACAGGCTTACTTTTCTTTTAATATCTCCATGAAAATAAGATGCTTGTCAGATAAAACAGAACATATCTGACAGTGACAGCTGCCAGATTCTGCAAGTACTTTAAATTAATTGTAGAAATGTCAGATTTTTCCCAACAGATTATTTTGCAGAGCTCAGTGTGCGTTACGTGTACAGTACCTTCCATCAAAGAAGAAGAACTTGCCCTTTCCATTTTTCTCTCCGTGGGTGAAATGTCCTTCAAAGCGATCACTGGATGAGTAGGTCACTGTGCAGAAACCATTGGGCTGGCCATCTTCATCCAGTGGACCTGAACACACATTCACAAAATATTTAAGTCTGGAGATTTCATTCAACTGAATGCATTCGATCCAAACAGTCATGGTTTGTACGTAAAAGATCTAAGCTGCTTACAGATGATTAAAGTTTATTTAGCTAAGAGGAAATGCATAGTCAGGTCAATATTCTGTGAGCAGCCACTTTCACGGCACACATATTGCTTCTGGTATGTCTGTCTGTTTGTTGTCAATATTAGAGCAAAACTACCAGTCCAATTCATACCAAATTTGTACCCCATTAAGATATACTGAGACCTAGTAATTCTTGTGCTTCCAGGGGATTTGTGCCACCTAAAGATTCTACTGCCAGGAGGCTGAGGGGGAGCACTGACAGTATTTTATTTTTTTGTTCACCTTGAACATATATTTTCATGTTTAAATTTGGTTTTGTGGATTTGTGGGCTTCCTGAATTTAACAGGAGAAAAACCTTGAAAAATTACGGGCGTGGACAATAAGATCTGCGTTATCATGGTGAGTCGGTGATTGGAGAGTGGCATGTTTCTGAGACTGACAATGTTCAGATCAGCTAAAATGTCTGCAGGGGGCAGGGTTTGTTGTGCCCAGCACCACTCGTCTATTCTTGACTTTTCCAGAAGTGCGTTGTAGGTTACTTGAGGTGGGTTGTTTAAGTGGTGTTACCATAGCTCAGCAGAAGCACTTCCTCATTAAAAAGAGTGATGCAATTTAGAGCCCAAGCGATATAGCATTTTTAATACCAATACCGATATTTGGTGATTTAGTAACCAGATATTCTGACATATCAGCTGATTTGACGTGATTGAAGAGTGTTTTTAACATCTCTTCTTAACTTCTTAAATTTTCATTTATCAGCTGTTACAAATGTAGCTATCGATAAATTGGCAAATATCATCCGATAATATCAGCCTGCTGACCAATCAGTCAGTGTCTATGTTTAATTTCCTTCTAAAGTTCCTTCAAGAGAAAACTAGGACACAAGAATATTCCACTCACTTAATGTTCTAATTAGTTGTTAATGAGACACTGTAGCAATTGCAATACTTTACCTCAGCCATGACATGAAAAGGTAATGTTGGTGTCAATACACTGTGTGCTGGAACTGTATTTGTGAAAATAAATATTATGCTACGTTCCTGGAGTGAAAATAAATTTTTTGGTAATTAATAAATAAAAACAGCTAATTTCTAAGTGCTAATCAATCATCCCTGAGATTTGCTAACTTAGCTTTCTGAAAAAAAGATTTAATTCACCACACTTTCAGTCACCAATAACGGTGCGTTCAAGTAACATTAATATCTATTATTGTTACACTGTGTCGACAGTTCACTTGCTTGTTATGGATAGGAAAAGGTGGGCACGTTATTAGCATTTGCCCAAAGTACGAGTAGTTTTGTTACAAGCAGCTTTCATTCACGTGAACAAGAATTGATGATTGAGGTGACATAAAAAGAAACAAAGTCACAGCTAAAAATATAAAGAAAAACAGAGCAATGCGGGGCAATACCGCTGTATGTGCAGAATTCAATAGGGCAGACTTCTGTGCTGACTCTGCGGCTAGCTCAGGGAAACACGTTAAAGCATTTTAACCAGCTAGTCCAGGGCAGCTCTCTTACTCCAGGTGGTTAGAAAATCTTCAGGGAATTAAGAAATACCTTTAAGACGGCGGTGAGACTATTTAAACAACATTTAGAGCTTCTAAAGTCGGCCAGTTAATTCACTTTGAAAGAACATAGTGATTAGCTCTGTGGCAGGATGCGTGCTAATGGGGGCTTCAGAATAGCGTCCGTAGCTTTCACAGAGCGCAAACTGTGCAACGCAGCAGGGTTTTTATTAATCCGGCTCTCCAAACATGGTAACACTACTTCACTCCGCATCGGTGAAATCTCAGTCCAACCACTGAACGAGGTGGAAAGACTCAAAACAACACCACGGACATCCGGGTGTAACAGTGTTGCTAGTTGTCACTAAAGCGCAGCGTGTAGTAAAAACAACATTTCATGTCAGTTTACACTTCCTGCCTTGTCGACTAAAAATAACAACCTTGCTGGCAGCGGAGCGCTGCTACCGCACATGCCGCCCTCATGCGCTTGCCGGGCGGATTTCCTTCTCAAACAGAGGTCCTGGCGCTCCGAGCAACAGAGCGGGCCCACGGACACATTCGCTTATGGAGATTTGCTTAAAGAGACTCGACACCAGAAAGCCAAAGAGCTGAAAATACGCACTCCACTGCGCAAATTTACGAGTAAACGCTACAAATGGCAGATGTTCCATACCTTCTACGACCTCTTCGACATTTTCATCATCGCTGTCCATGCTGCAGGAGACTGCTGTGACCACACCACGGCTTTCACTGCTTTACCCATGGGGCGCCGTTTGGGGACGACATGACAACCGGCTCGACGTTTTCTTTGTTTTTTTGTTTTTG
>VUQJ01017109.1:16434-28586 GCA_015108635.1 Andinoacara biseriatus | reverse complement strand
TCAAAGATAAATGAAATAAAGATCCATGCATTATTGTGAGTATTTGAATTAAAAATGGAAAAAGACAAAAAATATTTCCTGAGTAAATAAATTGGTGGCAGTTTAACTGGTGACCTTCACCTTAGACCCTTGACCTCGACCTATGGTCCCCCTAAGGAATATTTCCACAAAGTGTGGGTATATATATATATATATATATATATATATATATATATATATATATATATATATATATATATATATATATATAAATCTTCATTTTCAACTGAGTAGCTTTCATAGTTGTCATTAAGTTTATTTAAATGCAATCATGCACTACACTTGTGAGAGTGAGTGGAATCAGGTGCCCCTTAGAGGAACTCAGATCTCATGTAATGTCATTAAACTTTGCACTTTGCCTCTCCTGTGATTTAAAGTTTGTCGGCCTTCTGGATCCCCCACTGACCTGTTGCCCCAAGCAGTTGCTTGCCTTTCCTAGTTGCAAAAGTTTAAAAGTAAATACATATTGTTCTTAAGGAATACCTCTTTCAATTTTATCCTCATAGTGATATTATACTGATGCTTATCTGTCTTGAAAATTGGTCACTGGGCAGGTCATGTAGGATAAATGATCTATAATGTATAAAAGTCATTCCTGAAAACTAGTTCAAATCCCAGTGGAATAAAACTTTCTCATGCCGGTACACCCCTTCACAAGATATTTAGACAAAATTCATCAATGTTAAATTCTTCAATCAATGTTACTGGGCCCCGATCAATCAAATGCATCATGGATAGGCTCAGATTAAAAGTAATGGCATCTGGTGGCATTGCTTCAGATTCCTGTATAGGAAAATGTAGACTCTGCAGGCAAAAGATTTTTGGTAGTTTTTTTCTGGTTTCTCTTTTTTTCTGTCCATTTGTAGTCTGAGTGGAACTGACCAATTACGTTTTAGCAGAATAAGGCCGAGGAGCAAAGAGGAAACTCATTTGCTGAAATGAAGTCTCAAAACCATCAGCTGTTGTCCAAAGTACTCTACAATGATAAAACTGTTTACAGCTGTTGTGAAGGGCTGCATTAAGAAGCTTGTAAAGAGATAAAATTAATAATGAGCAGAATTGATTTCAGGTTATTGGTACAGCCCTCCAGTTTCTTATGTGGTCCCTTGGGAAAATTAATTGGCCAGCCCTGTCTTACAACAGGTGGGACCAGTTTTTTTTTTTTTTATATTTATTTTCATTTTTCATTTCACCTAGTTTGAATGAACAAAAAGGCAGCACCTTATTTTTTTCAGGATACAGCCATGGAAATAACCTGCTAAAACCACAGATAGAAAGATGCAGGGACTGTAGACAGTCTAAAAACATGGACACATCCATGTGACAAGACATTACGCAATGGTTAGTGAAGTCTCGTTATGAAGGATTGAGCTGACTATGTTCACTACTGCCATGTTGGTGTTGTGATGTCAGGTGTGATGAGTAAGGGGAAGCTCTGACTGTAAAGCAATTTGTGACAAGTCAATCATGCTTTCTAACATTATTATAGACCAGAATTTACGAAATGAACTTGTGTGACGTGGGATTTATCAGGCATTAATATGCATTAAATAGAGTTTTGTAAATCCATTTCAAAATAAGGAGTGACACTCACTTTAAATTAATGAACAGTTAGGATCAGTATTATTTAGCATTAAATTAAAATATATTGATATTTCTTCATTTACTGTATCTGCTGTTTTTATTGTTTATATGGAAAAACTCAGTTTAGACTCCTTTTATAGTGAGTACAGGTAACATAATAGAAGCACATTTTTTAAGCGATTATGAACATCTGCAGCTACTGCTTTACTGCAGTCCATCTGATGTTAGTATTGACTCTAGTTTCAGTTGCAGTGGAATGGATTAGTTAGCTTGAATTAATCAACAACTCTAAAATCTGGAATACAACTCTGGGTTTTGGACTACTGTGTATAGAAAACAGGTGATCTGACTTGCAGCCCTGATTGTTGTCACCTTGCTAGATTGATGACTTTAACAGTCATCAGAGTCGGTCGTAGCAGGAGCTACTGAACCCAAATTGCACGAAAGAAGAGACAGCTATTAAAAGGCCGCCCGCAACATAAACCTCTCCAGCTTTATAAGTAGGAGTGAGTCCTGCTGTAAGTGAAACTAGCACATTGTTAAGTTTCCTGCCCAGAAACATGAAACTTTAGATTTGCTTCACCCCTTGTTCTGATCACCTTGGGGATTTGAGGAGAGGATGCTGACCTCTCTTAAGAGCAGACCTGCTTTGTTTGCAGGTTACTTTCAAGAGCTTGCCCTCTTCCCGGAGGTCTGGGCATCGACTGGAGTTGATTTTTTTTTCTCGGTGTAGACAGAGAGGAGGATCGGGAGAGAAAGGCCTTGACATATAAACCTTTATGGCTGATTTCAGAGCATCAGCAACCCTCTTGTTCTGTCGTAGTATGCTGGCTTTTCGTCTGCCCGCCTCCTCCATCGAACTTGCCAAATCTTAAACAGCTGAGGCATAAAGATTCCCTCACTACAGCTTGGCCTGTTTTTACAAAGTACATATGTGTGTTTTCTGCAGTCTGGGAAAAGCCACAGATCTAGTGTTATTCTGGGTTTATTTCAAGTGTTTCTATTATTTATTTTCACTGCTTTAATACTGTGCCACTATGCTTCAGATTGGCACTGCTGTGTTTAACAGATTTTATTCTTGGCATTGTGCAGTGAGCACATAAAAATGCATATACACATACAGTATCTGTTAGAGCTGATGCTTGTCACTGAACAGCTTTCTCACACTATGGAATATTTTATATCCATGCACATGAGGCTAGGATGGCATTTTTAGACTGATGCATGGATGCAAATTAGTATGCAAATCTCCAGTGTGCAAATGGTGAGTCCAGCTGTATTCTTGTCAAGCTTTTAGTGATAAGCTTTTGTTAAATTTTATGGCACATTTAAGGCTGTAACTTATTGAAACTTAGTTCATCTACAGTCAGCACAGAAAATAAATATATGTGCTATTTCTTTCAGCATTTTTATATACATCACCAGGATTTTTCCTGTCTCAGAATGAAGAAAATTAGTTGTCATATCTGACAGTTAGCTATACATTGTCCTGTTGCATTTCTGACTACTTGATAACAGAAATTTTTATAATGCTTGAGTAAAAACCCAATAAAACTGTAACTGCATTCTTTCTCATGGCCAGCACAAGGAAACTCCTCGGGTTGGAAACACAAAACGAAACAAAACAAACACAGAGATTGGAGAAAATATCCCTTCAACTTTTCTCATGACTTTATGAGATCACTCACTATTTTCAAGTCATACTGAATACTAGTTGCAGCTCATGTCGCAGTGAGACAGGGCTGGGTGTTGTCCTTACCATGTCGGATCTACGGGGCTACGGTCCATTCAGACCAGAACCTCCCGCCATAAGAACAGTTTCTTCCCCTCTGCTGGTGGTCTCATGAACCATAACTCTAAGACTGTTATCACCACCCTCTACAAATGCTGATGACCCTCTGTTTATGCACCTGTCTGTTTGCACTGATCACTGCACTGTCACGTACATATTAATAATGATCATAACTTATCGTAAATAATCTCTGTATTATATATTTGTAATATTGTGTTATAGTATTAATAGTCATATTGTTTTTATGTAAGCACCAAGTACCGCAGATATTTCCTAATGTTGTGAACCTCTTCACACATATGGCAATAAAAACTTTTGGATTCTGATTTTAGCTTAGTGTGTTAGCATGCTAACACATGTGAATTGTCGCTAAAGAGAGAGAATCATTACTTACGAGGTTGTTAAGAAAATAGTGGAAAAATTTGGATTTTATCATGAAGTGTTTGGCTGATTACATTTGAAGGATATGTGTTTAACCCTATGAGGTCAGGTACCCTAACTCAACTCCTAACCCTGTGATCTATGAATATGTGAAATTTAGGTTTTAAAATTTCCTGAAACTTTGCAATTTTGCAAGATTTAGGAATCTATCCTGGTTGTGCCTGAAATTACCTACTTGCATTATTTAGTTACTCACTCATTATTGAGCATTTTGAGACTGCAAAGAGCTCTTATTGAGTAATGCAAAGATCATTTTGGCGGTTATTGCAGAACAGTTAGCAGACAGTGTACACATCATGCACACTACTCTCTTTGGTCCAATGTACAAGCAGTTAATGAATTTACGCACAGAATTTGGACACTCAAACAAATGGCAGACTGCATTGCAGTTCTTATGTCTGACTCTTGCTACGTCTGTCCATTTTTCAGGAACCTACCAAGGCCAGTGGCTGGGAGGGATGCGTCACGGCTATGGTGTGCGACAGAGTGTACCGTACGGCATGGCAGCTGTCATCCTCTTCCCTCTGCGAACATCTATAAACTCCCTCCGCTCTGAGCACAGCCATGGCCCTCCTGCTGTGCTGGAGGATGGCACTGCCACCACGCCCACAGATGGGGTGGTGGCCGGGCTTGCGGGGAGTCCAGTGGGCCGAGGTGGGTTTGCTTTGGTGGCTCCGAGTGAGGCGGAAAGGCAGAGGAAGAGAAAAGGCCGCTTCCGGCAGTCCATCCTAAGCGGCCTAAAGCTTCGGCGCTCTGAGTCCAAAAGTTCTCTAGCGAGTCAACTCAGCAAACAGAGCTCCTTCTGCAGTGAGGCTGGCATGAGCACTGTCAGCTCTGCTGCATCTGACATCCACTCCAACACCAGTGAGAGTGAGCAGGGCGCTCCTGTGGATGCCACTGTCACTGAAATGTATGCTGGAGAGTGGCGGAGTGACCAGAGGGCCGGCTGGGGCATAAGTAGGCGCTCAGATGGCCTGCATTATGCAGGCGAATGGGCAGGCAACAAAAGGCATGGATATGGCTGCACCACCTTCCCCGATGGCACCAAGGAGGAGGGAAAGTACAAGCAGAATGTGCTGGTGAGTGGAAAACGCAAGAACTTGATCCCACTGAGAGCGAGTAAAATCCGAGAGAAGGTGGACCGAGCTGTGGAGGCTGCTGAGAAGGCCGCGGACATCGCCAAGCAGAAAGCAGAGATTGCCGTGTCAAGGTTAGATCTTTCACAACTCTGATCTCCTTCATGTATGCTGTATGATGAATTAGACCTCACAGGGTTAAAAATATAAAGACAGAAGACCAATTTTATAATGTCATAGATACAGAGTCATTTATCTTAAAATACACACCTTTTTTGACTTTGCTGTTTCTACCTGTCCTGTTCAGGATGAGTCACGCTCGTGGGAAGGCAGAGGCAGCAGAAGGAGTGGCGCAGAAAGCCATGGAGGAGTGTCGACTGGCTCGGATAGCTGCCAAAGAGCTCTCACCCTCCTTTCACATCTATGGCAATGGTCAGTAGATGCAGAAGTGTCAGTAAATTAAATGTAGCTAGTTTCATCTGCCTTACAAAGCTAAACCATAGCTACCTGGTTAGAGGTTAACACCTGAATCTGACTTCTTGACATTTTACCTTGCCAAATAAACTAATACAACACACATCCGCAACTTCTGTGGGAGAAATAAAACAGATAAAGCAGTGTCTTCACTGTAGCAGCAGCAACAGCAACATCATCTGTGTGTTTGCTGCAACTTAGGTGGAAAAACAAAGTGAAAAACTTAAAACTCAAGTTGTTTTCAGTCTATAAGGATAATTAAGTCATTTCAATCTATACATATTTCTTTGATACAGTTTGTCTCAGAGAATTATCTTAAATTTCTACATTTAATCAGTTATACAAGCCAAGCACGGACATCCACTGAATAAAGGGGTGCAGGAACAAAAAACAGCAAAAGGAAGACAAAAGGAAGCTCGCACACTGCAACACTACTGGCAAAATTTTAATAAAGAAAGAACCTTCACAAAATGGTAACGTTTCGGGCAACCATGCGAGTCTGAAGAAGGGCATGGTTGCCCGAAACGTTACCATTTTGTGAAGGTTCTTTCTTTATTAAATTCTTGCCAGGAGCGTTGCGGTGTGCGGACTTCCTTTTGTCTACCTTATATTTAATCAGTTAAAATCTTTACTTTTATATTGCTGGCTAATGTGCTATATTAAATTACTGGCAAATGTCTTTGTATTCATTCTGCCCTTCATAGTTGGTCAAAACATTGTCTGTGACTTTGTTTCCATTTTACAAAATATACTGCAATAGGAAGGTATAAAAGGTATGAAACACAATTTTACATTGCAGCAAAAAAAAATTTAAAGTGCTATTTGTACTTTTGTTGTAATAAATGCTGTAAATTCTGTTCAATTCCACTTTATTTATATAGCATCAAATTACAACAGTCACCTCAAGGTACTTTATATTGTAAAGTAAAGGCCATACAATAATTAATTATTAAATCAGTTTATCATTTGGCAAATTGGACAGTACCTAAGTCAGTGGTAGGAAAAAAAAGCCAAACGCCTAGATCTTTAAGCCATAAGCATTAATCAAAACTAACTATTTTTGTGGGTTCTTTGATGATGATGATTTTTGGAAGTAAAATAATCATCTCATAACTATAAACTGAGAGTATTACAACATTTCTATTTGTTTTACAGTTTACTGTCCAGCCTGTAAAATTTCAAGGCTTTTCTCTCAGTTTCACTGGCTCTATAGTACTCTGCCTTTTTATATTTTCCCACAGAGATCTCTTTGAAATAATAATAGCCATGAGTCATGGTTAAAGGATTCAAATGCACTCATTTATCTTAAAATATGCATGTATAAGTAAGCCTATTGAAACCTTTATAGATTAATAACATGTGAATTTGCGTTTAAGTGTAGGCCCAGTGTTAAACATTTAAACACATTTTCATCTCATAATAAACACCGAGCTACAAAGGATTATCCTGTGAGAATTCAAATTAAATCAAGTATATTCACTTCCATAATCCTCTCTAAGCCGGCAGCAAAAGGCTCACTTTTGCAGCGCTTCTCCCTCTTTTTGTACCCTGCATGCTGATGACACTCAAACACGCTCACTGTAGGTTTTGATGTGGATGGGTGCCAAATCACCTCACTGGTGCTGTTCTCCTGTTTTCATAGGGCTTGAATATCAGCGACCCAAACACCAGGATGCCAAGGACAAAGACCATGAGGTCATCTCCACAGGAACAGACAGTCCGGAGCTGTGCACTCCTGACACTACACCACCTGTGATAACACCTGATCTCAGCCCCGTGCTGAGCGTGCCCACCTCACCTCCCCACAGTCCACCCAAACACACCCATCGCCCCAGGAATGCTTGCTTCATGCGCCAGAGGGCTGTGGACGATCAGGGCGGGGCTGAGATCCAGGTGCTGGTGGAGGGGCGGGGGATGGATCTTCCGAGGGGTGGGGCTAACAATTGGAGTGATGACATGTATCCGGATCGAGGGGGCAGCAGCCGCTCCACTACGCCCTCCCTTCTGGAGGAGCAGGAGGGACAGATAAATGGTCACGAGCAAGCCCCTTTGTCCAACCACAAGCCACGGGAGAAATCCATTTCCAATCACAAGTCCCGGGACCATGCTTCCTCCTACAGAGCCTGGGAGCATTCCTTGTCCAACCAAAAGCTCTCCAAGCATGCCTCTTCCAATCACAAGTCAAGGGAGTACTCATCCTCCAATCACAAAACATGGGATCATTCGTCCACCAATCACAAGACCTGCGAGCATGCCTCTTCCAACTACAAGCCGCAGGTGCACATTTTATCCAATCACAAGGCCTTGGAACATAACATGTCCAATCACAAGACTTCTGAGCATGCTTCTTCCAATCACAAGCCCCAAGATTATATCTCCTCTAATCACAATGCAAAGGACCACGTCTCTTCTTGTTACAATCCTCGAGAGCATGTCTACTCCAACCACCATCCAAAGCAGCACAACCCCCCCAACCACAAGCTTAACGAGCATGCTATAATTGACCAAAGGCTAGACGGCCACACCGGAGGCTGGACTGCTGAAAGCACCCTTAGGTGGAGCCCTGCCCACTCACGCCTCACAGAGCAGGACGAGGAGAGGATGAATGACTATACGGTTGACATGAGGCTACACTGTCCGGACTTGCAGACTTCTCGGGGGCTGGGACAAGAGTCCCCAGCCCCTAAGAACAGCAGGCTGCGATCCCGAGGCCTTCGACCAGTTAGAGAAGGATCCATGGACTCTGTACAGATGCTGGACAACCTGAATGTGGGGGCAGAGCTGGAGGAGTGGCCACTGCACAGGGACCTCACCCTCTCCCCACCCTTAAAGTCTCAGCCCATCACTCTGGAGCAGGAAGGAGAGCAGCTCACCCTCAAATCAAACTCAGTGAGTCAACGCTGCTCTGTCAGACTTTACATGTTAAAGTTCAAGTTTTAGTCACCAGTCAGTCCCAGTCAAGCCAATGTTAAACCAATCAATAATAAAATCCATCCCTGCCAAGTTTTATTTAGAGCAAAAAAATCACAAAATGCATACAAAGAGATTAAAAAAATACAAAAAACAACTTCAAAAGAATTACAAATATATTAATAAAAAGGTTGAAAATGACAAAAACTCTTGAAACAACTACAAAAAGACTTTAAAGGGCCATGAAGAGACAAAATACAATCATTAAAGGGTAAAAAAGTAACCAAATCTTTCAATCTGTGGTTCCTGCTCTTATGTAAGAAGTGTGTGGGGATTCATATGTAGTAACCATGGCCAGGGGCTTGTTTGTCTTTTTTTTTTTTTTATTCCCAGTCCCTGAAAAAAAAATTAGATAACCAGAATTTGAAGGCGTATAACTGTGAGATTGGTTGGGAAACTCCTGTGTTCAGTAAGACTGAGGATAACATGAAAAGAAAGCTTGATATGTTCATTCAGCAATAAAACAATACCCTACGTTCTTCCCACTTCACAGTTCAAGAGTTTATTACAAAACGTGACGTAAAACAGAACTGAAAACTGGAAGTGCTCTGGTTTTAGAAGCATTTCCCCATTTTCTATTCCCATCGAATTGTACCCTGCCTCTCGCCCTGTGACAGCTGGGATAGGCTCTGTGACCCTGAAAATGATAAGCAGAAGAAAATGAATGGATGTATTCTTTTAAAAAGCATCTTCATTACTTAACAAAAAACACAAGACTTTCCTGAATCAATCATGGTGAATGATTCTAAAAGCTACACCAAATAACCGGAGTTCCGACCCCATCCTACATGTGGACACATGGGGCTGTCATTAATCAGGAGGAACTTGTGCATTTACAAAAATCTTGTAAATGTATTTTACATGTAGTTTGCACCAGTGAGGTTCAAGCATGACTTGTGAAGAACCAATGTGTCCGCTGTGAGACAGAACATTTAATGCTCTGGAGACCCAGAAATAGAATTCTTCACTTTTTCCATTAGTGGTGATTATTACAGTTATTCTGAACAAACCATAAAGTAATTAGCATAACATAAGTTTACCAGGCGTCCTTTGTGAGTATCCACATGTACAAATTTTAGTCAAGGGCAGGGTAGAGTGAAAGACGTAAAGCTGCGGACTGTTTTGAGTTTTCTCAGAACTCATCATTAGTAATCTCTCATTACAGGAGAGAATTTTAAGCAGAACAATTAGATGTTTCTTGGTTTTTAATCAAAGGGGCATATATAAAGGATTTGTTTTATCTTTTGTACCAATAATTTATGTACTGGAACTCTGCCACTTCACAGATCCTCAGTTTGTCAGAGGGGCTCAAAGAAAGCGATGTAGCAGCTGACAGTACCACAATAATGCAATAATAACACATACAAGAAATTTGCATGCAGAAATTCTTTTCCAACATGTAAAACTCAACACACAAACAACTGTTAGGCTGTGTGTTACATGTCAATACAAAACGAATGAAGGTACAGTGAGCAATATGTGAATAGATATTAAAGCCAGCTTTAACCTCTAAATCTAGTAACATTCACCAGGTTGCAAGGCACCTGTTTTAGGTTAAGGGTATGGTTAGGTTCCCTTTTACCAGCTCATAAGGGATTCTCACCTACAGAGTATGCCCAAATGGAATTCTTATAATGGAAGAACCAAAATGACAAAATCCATTTAAAGGTAATTTTTGGTTTTACACTCTGCAGAGCTTAACTAGAACTTTCACCAGCAGGGGGCAGAATTTTATCGCTGGGTATGTTATGATGCTTTCCAATGTGTACTACTGTTAAAATAGTCATATTTCTTTTTAGTTACCTGCATTTCCTCAAGGTGCTTTGCCTTTTGCTAGTTTACCAGTGAAAATAGAAATATGGTCTTAATGACTTGCTTAAATAAAGGTTTTATTGACCATCATGTGGTACAAATTGGTGTTACCCAAAAGTACAGCTCGGTCTTCAGTTGATATCTCTTCAACACAATATGCAGATCTTCTGGAATCAAAGTCATAGTGGTTGTTTCCTTATGGGAAGCTTTAGTTGATTTTAGAAGATTTTGCACAACATTTTCACACAAGAGCCTTTGTTTGAATGGTAGCATCATCCTAGTTTTTGAAACTGCTTGTTTAGCATGTGGCTAAAGTGCAACCTAACCCTAACCCTATCACTTACTGGTTTGCTGGTGAACTGGGGGATGGATACCAGTAAATAGAGTATGGAATATTGGCCGGAGGTTGATATATCAACCAATAATAGCTATTTGGCGATCTCTTGGTATTATAATTTATTATAGCTTCCCAGCAGATAACTGCTGGGAAGAGCATAAACCAGTAAATACATAACTGCACATAACAAATGTTAGAGAAATGTCTTAATGTTTTGTATGTATAAAAAAAACTGTGGCTAATATATAAGAATATCAGATTTTTAAATCATTGACTTGTCATATCCAAATTTAAATCTTATAAGGCAAAATGCACATAAGAATAAAATACAACCAAACTCTAAGTTGTTCTATGCTTTTACTCAGATTTCCATTTTTAAAACTTGACTGGAGTGTAATTGGCTGTGTTTTCTGTTTCCACTGACATAATTTGAGCAGTAACTGAACTAATTACTTTTTTTTCTCTTTTCTTGTCTCCTAGGGCTCCAGCTCTATTCTGGTGGTTATGGTCATTTTACTCAATATTGGAGTAGCCATTCTTTTCATTCACTTCTTTATTTAAGCTTATACAGGTATGATCTACTAAGACTTGATAACTACGGTATATTATATTATTACTTACTGAGATGGACATTCTGCCTATTCGACTGGAGCCCGCAGCCTGAGTGACGGACACAGCAGAGCCTTTCTATTGTTGCTACTGGTCTTTTCACCTCTGTTGAAGCCCATTTCAGTTTCTACAAAAATACCATTCCTTTTCAAATGCTTTTTTTGAACTTGCACCCATAGGATAAACACTGGTTGAATTAGAGTCACGAGAAAGTAAAAAGTGCAGCTTTATTCTAGTGATGCATGGCTGTCCATCACCGACAGTTCAGAGGAGTGGAGATGGCACAGGCAGTGTTGCTCATTTTTCCACCACTCTAGACAAGAATATAGCAAACCTTGTTTCCTGGTTATCATAAGAAACATGTTAACCAAGAGCATGGCACACACTCAGTCCTAAACCCCCCTTTTGCCTTTTAACCCTTTTCCTTTCCTTCAAATCCACCACTTTCTATTCGCACTATGCGCTACAGAACTATGCTGCAAGAGTAGATCCATTTTAAAGGGCTCCGTCATTATTCTTTTCCTTTTTTCTTTTCACTACACAAACACACAACCATTGCATGAGGCTGTGTGAGATTTTAAAAAGTGCATTTTTCTATCCCTTTAACATCACTGTTCTGTCTTCATTTGTGCACACTTCATTCTGATCGTCACCTCTCGATTATCAGACACGTTGCGTTCAACCAAAATCACAGAATATGACCAAACCATATTTGATTTGCAAAGTCAAATGCCAGCGACCGACACATGCCAAGACTACCCAGGTCTAAATCCTTGAGGAGTTTCCTGAATTCATTATAAGTATAGTGGAACCACACCAAGACACACATTTGCGTGCAAAATAAACAAAAACAACAAAAAACAAACAAACAAAAAAAACAAAAAAACACATAAACACATTTAACTGCTGACATATTGAGGAGGTATCAGCCTTGCCCTTTGTACAGCCTTGAGACTGTTATGTTATAATCACTAATTCTAATATATATGTGTATGTGTCATTATTCTTCAAGTTTGTT
>VUQJ01017109.1:1933-12283 GCA_015108635.1 Andinoacara biseriatus | reverse complement strand
GGTGTGTGTGTTTGTGTGTGTTTTTTTGTGTTTTTTTTTTTTTTTATATATATATATTTTTTTTTTTTTTTTTTTTTTTTCCAAAAATAAAAACCTGGGATTCTATATTTAAAATGTACAATATTGAAGCAAATGTAGGCTTCCTTAGGTACAGTCTTTAATTTGGAAAAAAAAAAAAGAAAGAAAGCTGCATCTTTCACTCTTCCTGTGGCACATAGAAACATGTTCTTCCTGTTGGTGAGTGAACAATATCAACATTGTGGAAAAATATTAATGTATAATTATCATTATCTTAGTATTATTACCTTTATTGTAGTTTTTAGGCAACAGTGCGTTTTGGAGGACAGAAATAAGGCGAAATTAGCTTTATATTAGAGAGAAAAGTGTCTGCTGAGGAGTTCACTTAACTGTTATGTGGTTTTGTCAGTTGACAATTATGGTTTTGAGACTGTCGGAGTTCACAGCGCCCATGAAGCGTCTGAATGAGCGAAACACTCCCCCCTATTGTTAAAAACGGGGAAATATATTTTTCTCATACATTAAGAACAGCTTTTCGCTTTTGTGGTAGATTGAAAGCTCTGCCAGTCATCAGTGAACCCTTTTTTTAATCTCCGTCGGACCTCGTTTGGGCTTCTCGGTGCTCCTCTAGTGTGTTATCGCAGTTGCAGCGGCGACAGCTCGCTGCGTGGCGGTTTCCGGTGTCCGTCCGTCTTCTGGAGGATGGCGTCCGGCTTCAACCGCATCCCTTCCACCGCTGGTCCTCCGAGTCCAGAAAACACCGACGGTTGTCGAACAGAGGCCGAAGACGGCAGCAAAAAGCAATGCTAAGCAGCTCGAGTAAGTTATTGTGAACTGATTTTTGTGTGAATGGCGTCTTTTTTGCAAACGCGTGAGGCTCCGCTGCAGGAGGCGGATTTCCTCCCGCAGCTTCGGGGAGGCCTAGCTTGATTTGGGTCCTGCATACAGTGAAGGTTCATATCAAATGTTAGACCAGTATAAACGCTATTGTGGCCTGTCATGAAGCGGCATTTTGAAACCTAAAAATATAGCTTAAAGGCTACGGTGCTTTAGTCGCCTTTCCCATGTTTTATTTGTGACACGACATGTAGTTTGTCAGCTAGAAATGTAGGAGATTAGAGTTTTCTAGTGAAAGAAAACCGGTATTATTTGCTAAGGAAGTCCAGTTGTTTAGTGTCGTTAGCTGTTACTAGTGGTTAGCCGTTAGCTTTCGCGACTGACAAGCTAATGTCGGATAGCAAGCTATTCCCTCGAACCAACAAAAATAATGGCATATGCTCTAAGAAGGCGTTTATCTCGAGGGGAGCCGATATGCAAGCCGCATATCATGAAACCATTTGCATTCAAAACATACCTGTAACTGTAAAACTGGCCTATTAATTTCCCGAGTTACGTTTCAGGAATTAGACCGAGCCAAATAATTGTGGTTATGTTAAAGCTCGAAGCTAGCTTAGCTGAGGGTTTTAGGGTTTTCTGTAAGAGAAGTGCGTACATGCAACCACACATCACATTTGAAAACTGTATTTGCTTTGAGTACTTTGTGTTTTGTTTCTAGAATAAGTATGGGACAAGTTTAGGCCTCAAAAGCTGGGCATTTTTTTTCAGTTCACCACAATCTAAACTTGAAATTCAGGACGGCTCGTACTAGTTTCTTATTGCCAATAAAAACAAGTTTTATAAATTGATATTGCTGTTGCTTATTTGCTGTATCTATTAAGTGTTGTATTCTGTGGTAGTGGCATGTTTTAATATTTACACTCCCTTTTGTATGTGTACTGTGCAGTAATACTTAAATAATTCATCTTTGTCCTTTCTCCAAACAGGTTTTCTCTCCTAGTCTCAGAGGACGTGTGTAAACACAGATATTGCACTGTGCTCCTGTCGGTGGGCTGATTTCCTTTTCTTAAAAACCACATCCACCATTCTGTCACTTGAGACTGAAATCCCACTGTCATCTCCTGAGTGCTGAGCCCTTGCATGTGAATTGAAAGGATGACGGAGGCGTGGCAACAGCAACAGCAGCATGCAGTGGCTCCACCCTCTGTTGTTCACACGCTTCCCCAGGGGACCGACAACCCTCTGGGTTGCGCTGTGTATGGAGTCGTCCTGCAGCCAGACACCTCCCTGCAGCAGCCCCAGCATGGCCAGCAGCATGCTGTTCAAACTCAGCAGCCTTCACTGCAGGTAGGGGGTGAGAGAGGGCACAAGTGCGGAGCCTGTGGCCACGACATATCTCACCTTGCCAACCCCCATGAGCACCAGTGTATGGTGAGCCAGGACAGATCCTTCCAGTGCACACAGTGCATGAAGATATTTAGTCAGGCGACGGACCTCCTGGAGCATCAGTGTGTGCAGGTGGAGCAGAAGCCTTTTGTTTGTGGTGTATGTAAGATGGGGTTCTCATTACTCACCTCTTTGGCTCAGCATCACAACTCACACGGCAACGGAAACAATCCAATGAAATGCTCCATCTGTGAGAAAACCTACCGGCCAGGTTCTGGAAACGCCACCCCCACTTCGTCAGCTGCCAACCCTCAGCAGCCCTCCACTGGGGAGACATCCGGTGGTGGTGCAGCGATCAGTGCCTCGTCTCCTCCTGCATTTGAGGCTTCTGCACCAGACAGGCCATATAAGTGTTCCGTGTGCCACAAGTCCTTTCGCCATTTGTCAGAGCTCACACGTCATGAGAGGATACACACTGGTGAAAAGCCGTACAAATGTGACACGTGTGACAAAAGCTTCAGTCAGTCTTCACACCTGGCACACCACCAGCGTACGCACAGCTCGGAGAGGCCGTACAAATGTGCTGTATGTGAGAAAAGCTTTAAGCACCGCTCTCACCTTGTGCGGCACATGTACGCTCATTCAGGCGAGCACCTTTTCAAGTGCAATTTGTGTGAGATGCACTTTAAGGAGTCGTCTGAACTCCTGCACCATCAATGCCAGCCAGAAGGCGAGAGGCCTTTCCGCTGCGGTTCATGTGGAAAGAGCTTTAAGCGGCCGTCTGACCTGCGGCAACACGAACGTACTCACTCTGAGGAGCGACCTTTCCAGTGTGAGGAATGTCAGATGAGCTTCAAACAGCAGTATGCCCTTGTTCGCCACCGTCGCACTCACAAGAACCCAGCTGACCGCCCTTTTAAGTGTAACCTCTGTGATAAGGGCTTCCTTCAGCCATCCCACCTGCTGTACCACCAGCAGGTTCATGGTATGGAAAGTCTCTTTAAGTGCGCCTCCTGCCAGAAGTCGTTCAGCCAGTCGGGAGAACTTCTGCGACACAAATGTGGTGGTGAAGTGGAGAAACCCTACAAGTGCGATGTGTGTGGCAAAGGTTACAAAAAGAATTCAACGCTGCAGCGCCACCAGAACTCTCATTGTACCGAGAAGCCGCTTAAGTGCTCCCTGTGTGACAAGCGTTTTGTGTCATCCTCTGAGTTTGTTCAGCACCGCTGTGACCCGACACGAGAGAAGCCGCTGAAATGCCCTGATTGTGAAAAGCGCTTCAGGTATTCGTCCGAGCTGCAGCGCCATCGCCGCGTTCACACAGGGGAGAAACCCTTCAAATGTGCCAGCTGTGACAAGAGCTTCAAGCAGCGTGAGCACCTGGCTAAGCACCAGAGCGTGCACTCGCGCGAGACGCAGTTTAAGTGCGTGTGGTGTGGCGAGCGTTTTGTTGACCTCACAGCCCTGCAGGAGCACACGGTCCAGCACACTGCCGAGGGCGAGAGTTTCCCTGAAGCTCCCTGCATCCCGTGAGCTGAGCTGCTGCCAAGCCCTGGGCAGGAAGTGTGCCAGCCTCCACTCGCCCGTTTGTATTTTATAACATGCTCCCATTAATTATGAGTTTTAGCGTCAGTAATGTTAAGACTTGTTTCATCCTCTGAGTAAAAGGCAAATTGACAGAGGGGATTAGGATCCCTCTTTCTTTTTTCTTTTTCTTTTCTTTTTGTTTCTTCAGTGCAAAAGAAATGTGTAATGTCAGACGTGGAAAGATCATGATTTTGTTTAGTACTGTGTGGGACCTTATCCTGTGGTTGCATGTGGTCGTCTGTTATGTACCTGTTTGATTCTGTCAAGAAAGATGGCAAGAACGTCCAGATAGTTGTTTCCAGTACATGTGTAGGCTCCTCTGCAATCCGTGTGCCTTTATTTTTTTTTTGTTTTGTTTGTTTTTTTAAACCAATCACTCATTTTGTGGTGTTTAATTTTATGTCCACTATAGCCCAATGAAAAGTCCTCCCTTCCAGCAGTTAGCTTCTGCTGCAGTATCTTTTCACATAATAGGTCTTAGGTAGTATCATCTGTTTGTGCATGAATATTTATCACACTTTAATATCACTGTTGTATTATAGGTTTGATTTATTTAGGAAAACATCCAAGAAGAAGGAAAAAAATACAAGTGGATTGTGAAAAATGTATAGCCAGTGTCCTATGAAATGTGTGTTGTTGCATCTTTGTATTAAAATAAATGACATGTAGGTAACTAACCTGTACCTATTATGTCATACGAACACTTGACATGTGCAATAGAACATGCACAATGTAATATTTATGACTACTGATTAATGGCATAGTCTACTCTGTTATATTATAGATTGTGTGTATACGCTATGTAAACATTGAGAACTGTATAGTGCTTATGTTACCTGCTTTTCTATTTACTATGAATGAGCTTGCTGTATTTTGCAAGCACTTTAGTTCCATTTCCAGAAGGATGTTTAACCCAACAGGACTTCAAAGCATTATGTTGCTCACTTGCCACAAACTAGCTGCATTAGTTATTGTATGATAGCTCTAACAAAAGTATTATTATTGTTGTTTTTATTATTATTATTGGGTTGTTTTTTTTTCTTTTCAAGAATTGGCCTTGTAATGTTTTCACAGAATTCTAGCTTCCCCTTGGCCCATACCAGACATTCAGCAGATTAATATGAGTAGCCTCAAAGTTGCCACTTATGTGTTGGTTTATACCAGGGATAAAGTTTAAAGAAAAAGTGTGTGTATCTTTAGTTTACTGTGTGGATTTCTATATTCTGTACAATCTTTGCAGTATGTTTAAAAGAAGGATTTGGGGGTTTAAATGATCACAGACAGGGATTTACAACGGGAAACTGGTTGGGATGGATGGAGACTGTGCCATGGTTTAAATCCTGGTGAGTCTGCTTCAAGTTGCAGTATGGGGTTAGCATTTGTAATGGAGCACTGATTTACACATGGATATCAAATATAGGCTCCTGTTCATACTGTATACAGACAATTAAAATAAACCACCCTTACGACACTTAACGTGTACATTGTTTTCATCAGCTATATCAGGAGATGGAATGGACTATTCAAGCGGACTGCACAAGAGGCAGATTAAGATGTTTTTATGATTCCAATCCAACAGGTAATTTATATGTTTAGGATATATACTGCAGTTTGAAAGGGGGTACAATTACAACTGTTACTTTTTTTGTACCGTAAAGTTTGCACCAATCAGTATAAATGGAAAAAGAGGTGAAGTCTTGGGGAGAAAGGTGGAACTGTTACTTTATAGTATTTGACCAGCAATTAAGGTGATTAATGGGAAACATGTTCTACTTGTGTTTTTCTTTACAGACATAGGAACTAAAACAAGTCTATCACATTAAATACACCAAATTTAACATACAAAAATCCACATGTGATATTCTTGATTGAATTTTCTTGTTTAGTTTAGTTTTTTATTATTTATGCCATTTATTTACAGTTTATCAGTTTTATTCTTCCATAATACTGTTCCATGTACTAATGTGATGAGTATCCTGATGTTAAATATATTTACAGTATATTTGCCAAATGCCAGATTGTCAGGTGGTGAAAAATTCCCTAAGCATAAACAAATACATACAAAAATATATTTTCTTAATCATCAAATTAGGATCAGCAGGATCACATAAAGGAACTGATGGTTATTAAACTTGGTTGAACGCTGTGTTCTTCTAATACATGATTATTAAATTGAGGCCATGTATCAAATTGTTGTAGCTGTAATTTTATACTTTGCATATGATCCTAACTAATAATTCCAAAAATAGGGGAAAGTCTGCACCAAGGTGCCCAAGTAGAACATGCAGTCCCCAATCAAAAGTAAAATACTTTATTAAAAATAATTGTAACATTTTAATAATAGGATATTTGATTTCTGATTTATGTAGTTATAGTTGTATTACTTCCTCCCACTGTTCCAGAGAATTTTAATTGAGTGATTGACAAATTCTTTATTCTATACTTGTAGTTAACTTTGGATAAGTTTACAGGATGTTAGACCATCTTGTAAACTTATGATGTATGGTTTGGAGACAGGAGGTAAAATTTAAGGTGTTAAGTTTTTCATTGGGAGTCACTAGAGGGATGTCAGAGTGACAGCTCAGGTTGAGTAGTTTGGAGGCAGAAAGGCAAGACTGAGATGATTTGGACTTGAGGGATAGTGGGTATACTGGATAAAAGGATGTGGAAGGTGGAGCTGCCAGGTAGGAAAAGAAGAGGAAGACCTCAGAGAAGATTCATAGAAGTAGTGAAGGAGAACATGCAGAGAGTGGGTGTGACAGAAGAGGATGCTATGGATAGTTGAGATGGAGGCACATGATCCACCTTAACAGGATTAGCTGAAAGAAGACTGCAGTAAAGGCTGTCAAATAAATGAAGTGGAATGCAAAAAGAAAGCAAAATTACAGTAAACTTGTAAAGAAGTAACTATATTTGGCTACCCTGGTACTATAAAATTTTTAAAAAATGTAGGTTTATGTTCAGCAGCTTTAAGAAGGTACCGGTATAAGCGAATATGAGAGAGAAAATGTAATAATAGTTTAAATAGGGTCTTATCTTTTTATATTTTCCCAATTACGAAGCGTGAGGTTGGTTTTACTTCCGGGTTATGTTGACTGACTAAGGGAAGATCATCCTGGTTCTGCTAACGTATCGCTGCTAGATGTACCCCCATCACCACCACCCCTCCAGTGAAAAAACTATCAGATCATTGACAGTGCGAATACACCCACACCCACTGCTGATAACTTCAGACGTGTCGGTGCTACATCGCGGCACGAAGAGCGACGTACAGCGGGAGCCAGCGAGCTAACTTTGATGTCGGGCGGACTTCCTCTGAGCTCGGATATTTCTACGACGAGGTTAGCCGGCTAACTTTAGCCTCGTTATTGATTTCTCGTAACAGGAATGTCACACTGACGTAAAGCTTGTAGTCTATATGTGTCGCTTGTACGGAAAGACAAAAATATCGTCCATTTTCTGCGTCTTGCTACATTATTTGTTGACGTTTTAGGATTTTATGCTAAGTAAGCTAGCTAGGTAAACGTAACTAGTTAGCTTTGCTAGTTAGCGTTAGGCGTATGTTCAAGTGATGCTACGATAGTTTGGTGATGACCAGCTAGGCTGTATGCTACAGTCTTACTTGTAAAGTGTAAATATGGTTGGTGAAAAATGCTTGTGATGTGACGGATTCCGCAGGGTTTTGCTTTAAGAGAAGCTGTTTCTGGGCTGGCTCAAAACAGGCAGAGATGGATTATTAAAAACAGGCCTACTGGGCACAAGCCCAAAGGGTCTGAGGGTCCCCAGGACTGCACCTGCAAAAAGGAACATAGGTGTAGATTTAAGGAGAAAAGGCACGTGTCCCCTCAGTAAGCAGAAGACATAGATCTACAAAATCCACCTGAACTTGTCTGATGTTTAGTAATTCCTGGCGCAGGACCCCCATTTCCCCAGTTTAAAAGCGGATTTTCCCAATACTCAAACGAGACCTGCGCCCATCACAGAAAGACAGCCACAAAACGAATAGAAGAAACAAACAAACGTGGGATTGAAATTTGCAAATATGGTCACAATGAAAAGGAACAAAACAACCACTAAAAGGCTAATTGACAATAGAGGCTCAAATTTAACACAGAAAGAAAAAGAAAAACCTCCACAGATTTACATCAGTACAACTGCATTATTATCTTTGACTCTGAAGAAACTGAACAAGAAGAAAAAAGGTTTGTGTGTAACTTTAAATAAAAGGGTTCTATTCCTACAAGTGTGACATCATTGTTTTGTAATGCACAACTGTCACGCCAGGACTGATGGGCTGAGAGGGTATTTCTCATTCTTGGTAATTTGGCACTAAAGCTGGTTCTTGATTCCTGTGCTTAATGAAGTGAAACTAAATGTCTACAAAAGAGACAAATCAACCACAAAGAAAAACCAAATTACCTACAGATAATCAGAATAACTACAGCAAGATGGAAAATTACCCCCCAAAGCACAAAATGACCACATTTAGAGACAAAGTGATGATACAAAAAGACACAAAATGACCATAAAGTGATTGGAAAATGATTACAAGCTGCTCTTACTCCTGAGAGGCGTGAGGCTTTTACAGGTCTGTTGTCAGGAACGTTATTCAACATAGGAGCATGTGAAATTATTGTGGGTCACAGCCTGGTGAAGTTCTTCCTCCTGCCTGCTTTACAAAGGTAGCTCAGCTAAAAGAAATGTAATACTTTTACTTTTTTACAGTGCACCTGTAATTGTTCTGTCTTGTTATGTGACTCATTTGGGAAAAAAAAAGACAACTGCAGACAATATTGTGGTCTGATTGCACCTGTATTGTACAGATTTTGTCTGAAAACCACTTTAGATAGCTGTTTTCAGTTTCTATTAGGGTCTTTGTTAGGGTTGCACAGTTAATCGAATTTTAGTCTTGCCAATGATTTTGGCCTCCCACAATTAAGTGAAGGTGATCGACTCATATTGAAAATGCGTGCTTCGTCAATAGAATATAAAGCAAATCAAATAAAGTGCTGTTCCCTTCACCGTGCAGCTTGAAGTTTCCTAGCTGTAGTTTTGAAAGAGTAAAAGACAGATATAAAACAGAGCACCAAAAGAAAAGTCAAATGTCTGGCACAGAAGAGAGTGTTTGGAAATACTTTAAATATAGGACAAGTGATATTAACCAAGAATAAATCATAAGCGAAGAGTGCTGTAGAGTTGTGCCTGCGCTAGAAAGCAGCACAATTAACTTGTTCAACTGCCTTAAAAATACACCAAACTGCAGGATGGTGAATGCATGAAGGCCAAGAAAAACGGTACAGTGGTTATTAATGTGAGTCATCCAGTGTCAACGGAGAGCTCCATAAAAGCAAGTCTGTACAGCCCATTCTGTTCACAAAGATGCACTGAAATCACCAGTGTAATTGCATTCTGTTTGACCAAAGACATGTCCAGTAAACACAGGGTAATGGAGACTTCAGGAAAATGGTCAACTTATTGGACAAAAGATGGGAACTTGAGCAATTCTTTTTCTAAAGTGGTGGTGCCTGCGTGTTTTGCAAAACATCTCACAGCTTTCGAGTACTTTTCTACAAGTTTTAGGTACAATAAATGTAGCAAAAGACATTATATTTGGCTTCTGGGAGATGCACTCGTCTGCAATGATATTTTAATTAACAAAAATGCAGCAGAATGTAAAAGCAAACTCCCTGTTGACTTCATTTTGGGTACAATTTTTTGTAATTCATGTTTTTCTCCTAAGAAATGCACTGAATTCACGTGAAGGAGGATACATTTTATTTTGATGCAAAGATTTGTATATTAATAGGATTGTATCACAACATGTGTTTACGTGATGGTGCACTAAAATCAATGAATAATTGTGACCTTAATATTGATCAAAATAATTGCTATAATCATGCAGACCTAGTCTCTACCTTAATCTAGTCCAGGTTGTTTTCTTCTTCTGGATGATTGAAACTGCCAAAATCAAAAGTGAGTCATTTTTGCTTCTGTATGGCACATGTGACTATGGCAGTCCCTCTGTAGGGCCCCTTTTCATTTCAGTTTTTATTTTTCTTTCTTTCTTCATTTTTTTTTAATCTCCAAATTTTGGGAAAATACATTGAGGCACAAAAGCCCTAAATGCATAGATTAAATAATGTATAAATAAATTGAGAATGTGACTAAATGGTGAAATGAATTCAGGTTTATTCACAAAGTTAAATAAAGAAGCACATTAAAACTGAAATAAAAGTTTGTCACATTTTCTAAATTAATTGTTTGTTTTTTTATTTACATTTTTATGTTTCATGGCATATAAATTAATTAATTAATTTATTTTTGTAAAGTTTTAGTCCTGCATGTTTACAAAGCATTTCAGGCAAGTTTGCCCTGCTTCAGCTGCACGAATGCGTTGTCTCTTTTTCTTGTCACTGAATTCAACTAAAAAATGTGTTTGGGTTTTGGACTGAATGCTACTTTTAAAACATTAAGTTTGAATACATCACTGCTGCTGCAATGAGCTGTTATTTATGTAATTTG
>VUQJ01017096.1:38286-48695 GCA_015108635.1 Andinoacara biseriatus | reverse complement strand
CAGCGCCCCCCGACACACACACGCACACACACACACACACACACACACACACACACACACACACACACACACACACACACACACACATATGCAGAAAAAACAATTTTTGCGCTGTAGTTATGTTTTTATAATCACCACAACTGTCAGCTAGGAGGATAATTTTTCATATCTCTTTTAAGATAGTTGCCAGTGACTTTGTCAGTCAAGCAAGTCTATGAAAATAAGTCAGAGGAACAGAAAAGATCCCAGTTGTATAGGAATAATTCTCAGTAGTCCCGGACCACCCAGGAACAGAAATTCTGCCTCCCTGCTGAAATGCTTTGGTGAATTCCTCAAGTTAAGTCCTGTCACTGTGCCAGAGAAGCAAAGCTTATTCCTGGTTAGAACCATCATATTTCCCTTCTGCATGCCTTTTCACTCTCAGTCCGTCATGACATCCATTAAGCGCTGCCCCCCCAACCAGCCTGTCTCCCATCATATGGCGTGGTTTATCACATTAAACTTGAGCAATGTCCACTTTTGAGTAGAAAACTAGCTCCATTATAGTACATGTATGCTTCCCAAAAATGGGAACATATTTATTATTATGTGGTAGCTGTGAAATTAGAATTAAAGTTTCTGCTGTTTATTATTCAACCAACATCACTTTCACTTTCTTCTGCAGTGTGCCCCAGTTTTTTTATTTTATTTATTTTTTACAACAGCTGCCTGTGTGTGTCTCCCTGAAAATTTCTTAAACTTGTTATAGTCACTATTAAGGAAAACATTTGGCAAATAAATTCTATTTGATCAATTTTGAGAAAATGACTGATGATGAAGTCTTCATCCTGGAGGGACCCAAAAATAATAGTGAATTTTTTAAACCTATAATAAAGATGTTCATTTTTAATCTTCTTTTTCGCTCTCTTTTTTATTCCCAGACGCCGAATGGATTGCTCACAGTGAACAGCTATGTCACAGCACCCAGCATCCCTCCCTACCACCCTCCCACCCAAGTGTCACCCTACATGGGGTACAGCGCCACCACGTCGGCCTATGTGACCGGACCCACGTGGCAGCCAGCCAGTGGCAGTGCTCTATCTCCCCACAGCTGTGACATTGCCACGCCACTGGCCTTCAAGAGCATGTCAGCCAACCGTGACGCCATCCACCCAGTCGCCGCCTCAGTGCTGTGAAGTCAGCTCCACAGACTGATGGCAGAAAGGGGGTGGGGGGGGGGGGCAGGAAATGACTTTATCCCACAGAGTATTAGTATGCACATGTGTGTGTGTGTGTGTGTGTGTGTGCGCGCGTGCACAACTCTGTGCGGTTTTGTGAGTGGAAGAATGCTAGTATATATGCGTGGCACGTGTTTTTCCAGATGTTTTGAACTTTCTGCTGAAGCTAAGTGGATGGAAGAAGTTCCAAAAAAATGTAATGATAATTAAACCAGGTAATGTAGCAGATCCAGCTATCATGTAAACAAATGGTTATAAAATCTGATTTCCAAGTCGATTGTCATTTTCTGCAATTAGTCAATCGTGACAGAGGTTTACATACTCCAAATAGCCTCTCTGCCATCTCCTGCATTCCTCAGAGCTTTGTGTGCAGTAAAAAGAGAGTCCTCGCAAGCAATCTGGGAAACTATAAATCCTGGAGCTGCTGGACTGCTGGAGAATCTGACCAGAGGAAAAAAAAAGCCACCTGGCTTTTCTGAGGAAGAATACCTGAAATTACAGGATGTCTTAAATACACCTACACATGAGTATGAACGAATGTTTGTAGGGTGGTGGTCGATGGTGCAGTATGTTGGAGTGCTTTGGCATGACTGGTAGTGGAGTGCTCTGATAGAGATTTCCATTACAGCAAGCGGAAAAGAATCCGTGCTGTCCCTGATCCAGCTTGGATGAGTTAAAACAGCAGCTGCTGTCGTCTAATTCAATAAAACCCGATTCTGCACGCAGGCAAAGTATATTAGCAGAATTTACACAAGGAAAAGAGTCCTTTTTTTTTCTGATATTGTATAAAGTGCCTTTAAATTTTGATTTTACATCCTGTAAACACGGGGCCCTTTGTTTGTATGTATGTACTTAGAAAATGTGCAGACTCCTGGAGAGCCAAGCATTTATCTGCACCCCTGGTGTCATTACAGGCTTTGGAGAGTGTGCAGCTGAAACAGGAAGTAACGCATATAGAGGAAGAAAGAATTCAAGTTTTGAACAACATAGAGGAGCTGGAGCAGAAGATCAAAGACCTGGACAACCAAATGGAGGAGTCTCTTCGAGAGGTAGACGGCGCACAAACACAACTGACAGCTGAACAGGATGTGTTCTTCATTTTGAAATAATTAGTTAATCCACTCTCCTATAGATTAAAGTAACATTAAGAAGAGCACGATTAGTAGATAGAAGAGCAATATTATGATAAAGGGAGAAGTAGAAGAATAATTTTTAAAAAGCTAAAAAAAAATTTAAAAAAAAAGGAGCTCCTGGTGGAATATATGAGTTTGAGGGCATTTCATTGATGTGATTAGTAGGAAATATACTTAGTCATGTACTATAGTTTAATAAGGAAAGATCATTTGGATAAAATGATGATTTATTGAGATACAGAATTTAAATAGGAACTATTTGGCAATTAGACTCAGATGAACCATCACAGCAGAATAGAGAATCAACAATGATAGGAATTAGGACAGGACCCCCTGGAGTCTAGACGCTGGTGGTGGTGATGGTAAATATGGAGGCTTGGATTGGCCTCTGAGAGACCGGGGTGAGGTGGAGATGGGTTGAATGAATGCAAGTCTTAAAGGCAGAATGACAGATTTAAAGCACACACAATAGAGGCTGATTGTCTCGCAGAAGGCAGGCAAGAAAATGATTGGACTAGAGTAATGATGTCAGTGCTGTACTTGTCTATTCTGCATTTATAACTAGGTGTGATTAAGAAAAGCTAATTGGAAAGTATGAATTAAAGAGTAAAGAAAAAAGAAATTATTGTTGATTAGGAAAAATATGTTATTAATATATGAAATTATCCATAAAGTGAGCAGCAATTGACTAAGTATGTGGAATCTAGGGTGACATAACAGATGATTTCACTGTGATGAGTGATAAACTCAGGCTCACCTGATTAAAAATTGATCAAGTGAGCGCTGTGCTGAAATACAGCGAGCGCCCCAATTAGTGCATTAGTCCCAAGATTAGTACATTGTCAACCTGGTGTTGCTGTTTCCTGCAGATGGAGGTAGAGTGCGCTCTGCTGGAAGGAGAACAGGAGTCGGAGATGGCCCAGCTGCAGAGGGATAAGGAGCTTCTGGAGGAACTCAAGGGAAAAATTCATAATATTGAGAAGACGGGCCACACTGAGAAGTCACAGGTAAAAATGGCTGTGAATCATTCTCTGGGGTTAGTTTGTTTTTTTATGGCAGACAGTGAATCCAAGATGAGCTTGCATCTTTTCTATTTTGGGATTATCCTAAATGTGCTTTACACAGCAGCTTGGCAGTTCTTCCTCACCAAGTTGTTGACAGAAGAAAAGGTAAAACATCAGATGTTTACCTTGATTTCTAGCCCTAACCTAGATGATAGCACTGTGCAGAGCAACTTAACCAACTCCAGTGAACAATTCATAGTTTTGTTCTGTATTTTCCAGAATTAGCTCATGTTGGCCGTGAACTCCACAGTGAACACTTCAGTCTTCATTTCTTATCTTCATTGTCTGTTACTCCTTTTCTTCCCATTTGTTTTTGCACTTTTTTTTTTTTTTACCTTGACCTTGTTCTTGCTAATCCTGGATTTATTATTTTACTTCCTGTCTTGCAGTCACAGCTTCTGTTACAGCCCTGCTTTCTCATTCGAAAAGATGTCCAAATGTACCAACTTTAGATTGGTTTCAAACGGAAATCATCGGAAACCTGCTGTCCATAAAATGTAACACTTATAGTCCTGTGACGCAGATGGCCAGTTGGATGCAGAAAACAGCAATACATTATATTATTATGGATTTTTGTTGAGACATACAAAATCTATCTGAAGCACCTTTTTTTTTCAAATGCTTTTACTTTTTCACATAATTTGGGGTTTTTATGTTTCCTGGTTGTGTCTCAGGAGACGGAGGAGCAGTCAAAATGTTTGGAGGACTTGGAGTTTCAGAAGCTGGAGAGAGAAATCAAGCAGGATGAGGAAAAAGAGAATCAGAGCCAAGAGCTGCTGCGAGAGATCGCAGAGTGTCAGCGCCTTACTGTCACACGCAAGGTACAGTGTGTGAGGTTTTACAAGTGTGCATGTTGCATGTAGTGCATGTATAATACAACTGGCATCGCATCACTCTAACCTGTAATTTTCCTGCCAGTGTGCCAAGTGTCTGCAGTAAAAATCAGACTGTGGGTATTTTGGAGCGCTGTAACAGAACGAAGCTTAACAAGATGTTAAAGTTAACCAAGATCTTAAGTGTGTGTCTTTTTTTAAGTATAGCCTACAAATGAATATGAACACAATCGAATAGCATAGCTTCTTAAAAAATAAATTTGATTTTATATAATTTTTTTTCCTACAGCTACTCGTATATATGCATAAGTTAAGAACACAAATAGTCATGTAATAAAATGTATTTTCACACAATGGAGTAAGTAAAAAAGCACATTTGTGGTGATTCTTTTTTGAAAATTTCTGTTTCAATTACTACACTGTGGTTTGTTGTCATTAATCTTACTGCAGGTTTTGCATGAAAATAAAGCTTCAAAATTATGAGATTTGCAGCATGAACTAATTGCAGGAAACCAGCAATGGTAAGCATGCAACGCTGAAGACCGAATGAACAAATTTATTTTACTGAGTGTGAAACCTCAGAGAGGGCTCAGATGGGTAAAGATATTATATATGATAAATGTCTGCATGAGAATTTTGCTCACTCCACTGCACCTTCTGAATATAACACATCTCTGCATTGCTTTTTATTATCGCAGGCTTCTTTTGCCTCGTACTTTGTGAACGTTGACATACGTTGTGTGCTGATGCTGTGCTCTTTATTTCTCACAGGAAAGACTCATGACGCTCAAGAAACAATCATCTCAGATTACTTTACAGGCTCAGCAGGAAAGAGAGAATTTCCAAAGAGAGAAAAACAATTTGCTCGTCATGCTTCAGAAGGTTAGACAGTTCTCCGAATGCCTAAATTGTAAACGCAGTCTTCGGTTTTATTTACTTAAAGAGTGCCTCATGTCTGCAGGAGAGAGAGAAATTGGTGTCTTTGGAGGGAAAGTATACAGAGTTGTCTGAGGGGCAGACCTTCGCTAACAATCCTGTAGCCATCAATGAGGTAGGAGTCAGTGGTAGAAACAGTACAATAAAAGAAACAGCTTCTGTATCTAGTTTGGGTCCAGTTGGTGAAAGGCCTGTTTTTTCCTTTTCATTCCTCTGTTTTTCGTGCAGCACTTGCATTCTCTGAAGGAAAGACGAAGGAGCAGCAAGGAAAACTCAACCCACCCAAATGACAGTCTACCTCATAAGAGGAGCCAGCAGCTCCTCACCACTTATGGCAGATCCCTGGGACGCACACTTCCTCCCAAGGTCTTTAGTTTTTTTCAAAATCTGAACAGACAGTAAAGGTCGGATCAGTCTGGGAGTTAAAATAGGTTTAAATGTGTCCTCAATCTGTTATATAGAGCTGCACTGAACTTTAATGAGCCCTTAGCATGTCTCCTATGTAAAGCATTTGTAATTCTAGTTTCAGAATGACTGTGCTCATGGAGATTCTGGCCTGCGGATGACGGGATTTTATTGCCCTAGTTATTTGTTTTCCCTTAGAGAATGATCCACCCCAGCAGGAATTCCCAGTTTCAGCCTGGGTTGCAAAATCCGCCCAGCTCATGAAGTACAAATAATAAAAGTTTGCTTTTGTGTGAAGGTTGAAGGATCCAATCCTAAACAGAGTGTCTGCTATTGTTTCCCTTCTCAGGCTCACCTACCTTTGTCCCAAAGCTCAAGCTGTGGCAGTGTCATCCCACAAGGCTTCTGCTTCTCCCCTCGGGAGACGACCCCTCGCCGCCTGCCCAAAAGTGAGTCAGACTGTCACGTCTCCTCTGCATCAAATCTACTAGTAGTAGTAATAGTAGTCGTAGTGTGGCCTGCTCTGTTCCTCAGGCTGTATGTGTCAGGTCAGGTCAGGAATTGCTGTGGTGCTGCAAGAATTTGTGTCACTGCACAAAGCAAGCACATACAAGAGAGGAAACTGTGATTTTGAGCTGTGCTTGTTTGCGCAGCACGCTCAAATTAAGAAACAAATAAAATAATTTTAATGAAAGTGAGAGAATTATTACTCTTATGGATTATTGCTACTGGTGACAGAAAAGCATGGTGTTAAATCCTTCTGCATTTGCATTTGTGTTTTTATACTTTGTCAGGAGAAATTTAAACTAAAAGGACTTCCGCAACAAAATACTCAGCCTTACATGCACTACACAGTCATTCTAATATAACAGTGATAAGATGGAGTCAGTCTGCTATCAGTTTGTGATTGAATGGAGTCAAATTGGTACTTACATGCAATCTGTGATAATAAAGCAAGTGTGATAAATTGCCTACCTCGTAGATTTGAAAAAGAAATTCCGAAATATCTCAACAAATAGTGACGCAATTTCTGCAGGCCAGCAATTTAATTAGAAAATGACAAATGTTCTCGGCAACCATGCTTTTATGAAGGAATATACCCAGTTGAGCCAAGTCCATTTCTGCAAAGAGACACGTCACAGACGAGTTGCACTCATCGGTGCAGACTGACTAAGATTGATTGCAACATGTTGGCAATTTGTCTGCATTTACAAATTGACTGGCGATTATTTGCAAACCTTTGCCAAACTGTCTGAGAGTGATTACAGTCAGTCTCACTCAGACCGCAATTGTTTGGTGAAAGTCTCCCACTCAGCAAACTGTGTAATCACCTATTTTTACTCCACTGTTTGCTCTGTTTTTATAAGAGCTGATCTTGTTTGGCCATGTAGTTAATAAACTTCAGTTCTTTTGATGTGATTTATTGTGTTTTGATATCAGCTCTTGTGTGCTGAGGTTATTTCCAGTTTGTTATTTTAATATTTTCTTCTGCCAGCAGGTAACAGCCATGCACACTTGAATGAAGACAGGCACAGACAAAGTGATTTTTGCAACAGGATGGTCTCCGAGCCCAACGTCTTCCTGGACTCTTTCTCTTACCCGGACAACAGCCAGGCCTCAGACACCGTCAGCGTGGACAGCTCTGACAGCCTGGAAACCAGCTTCTCTGCCTGCTCCCCAGACAACATCTCAAGGTTAGTGAAGGAACCACAATGACCTACACATCAAAGATCCTTTCTACCTTTTTTGATAAATCTCGTTCTTTTTATTGTTCACAACTTGTATTTTTCATTTATCATCAGTGCCAGTACCTCCAATATGGCAAAAATTGAGGAGATGGAGCGTTTGCTCCGAGAGGCCCAGGCTGAGAAGCTGAGACTCCTCGAGCATCGGGTAATAAATATAACCTAAATAAAAAACTGCGCATGTGGATATGTACATTTCATTATGTCTGTAATTTATGTCCATGTGCAGGAGCGGGAGATGGAGATACGGAGGCAGGCTCTGGAGGAGGAGAGGAGAAGAAGAGAGGAACTGGAGAAACGGCTGCAGGAGGAAACGAACAGGAGACAGAAGCTTGTAGAGAGAGAGGTGAAGCTCAGAGAGAAGCAGAGATCACAGGTATTCACATAAAGTCATGAGAAGATGTCGAAATCCAGGCTTTAGTTCACATTAGCTTCATGCAAGCACAATTCGGAGAAAGATTCATCATTTCATTGCTCTTTCCCCCCACAGTCCCGGCTGTTGACTCGATACCACCCTGTGAGAAAAGACGACTTTGATCTTCACGGCCATATCGAGGCAGCTGGACACAACCCTGATGCCTGCTTCCATCTGGCCATCACTGACAAAACATGTCGAGGATTCCTGGTCAAAATGGGAGGGAAGATCAAGACATGGAAGAAGCGCTGGTTTGTCTTCGACCACAATCGCAGGACGCTCACATACTATGCAGGTGAGCACTTCTTTCTTTTGCTGTAGGACCGTGTTTGGATGTGCAGCTTTTAGTGTGTGACAAAATTGCACTGATGTCACTTTGAAGCTATGCCAGGATACTTTGGATGCTGAGAACGAGCTTTGATCACAGCTCTGTTTATATTCTCGGCTGCAGACAAGCACGAGACCAAGATGAAAGGCGTCATTTACTTCCAGGCCATAGAGGAGGTGTACTATGACCATTTGAAGAATGCGCACAAAGTGAGTCCGTTTATATGCATGTGTCTGTGCGTCTGTGATATTTACCATTCGGCATCGTCCACACGTTGTATTAAATGCTGACACCTGTTTATCATCTGCTTTTTTCCCCTTTTACACATATCTCCCCCTCCTCCCCCTCTCATTTACTCTCTATTGTTTCACTTTTCTCTCAATTCACTTGCACACACAAGAGCCCCAACCCCTCGCTGACCTTCAGTGTGAAGACCCACGATCGGGTGTACTACATGGTGGCGCCGTCCCCCGAAGCCATGCGTATCTGGATGGATGTTATTGTAACGGGTGCTGAAGGACACATGCATTTCATGGTGTAACAGATCTAAGATGGTTTTTCATTAGGTTAATGAAAAATTAGCTTCAGTTTACACTTGCAGTTGTCTACAAATGAGCTTGAGCATAACTTCTGCTCAGATACAGACTATGTAATGTAATCTTGTATAAACAGATCAAAAGAAGTGGCGTAAAGGTTTCATAATTAAGCTGTTTACCTCTTTCCACATTTAAAATTGTAGCTGTCGTATTTTCCAGTTTTCCTTTCCCTAATGCAGGCTCTTCCTGTTTAATCAGGGAAACTCAACAGCAGCTACACCTCTAAACTGACGCTGCTTCACTACAGATAAATAGCTGTCCAACAGCTTTCTGTAAACTGTGGCCTTTTTGTAATGCATATATTTGACATATTCAGACCAGAGTTCAATCTGCCTTTTTACTGTTTCTAAATCTCAGTCAGATTGAAATTTATTTCCTTTGAATGTCAACTTTGATGTATTATTTCAATATTGTCACTGATATTCAAATATTAGTATACTACATTTTAAAGTCGGTCACTTTGAACGCTGCTGACAGACTACCAGCATAAGCTCATGTGCATTACTTCCGATTCATTTTTCCTTCACACATGTAATGTAAATTTGTGAAGGATTATCATAGGCACTTTCTTACTGTATTGTTATAAGTTATTAGTAATTGTGGGCAAAAATTACCACTGTGAAGATACAGCCCTTCGCAGGCCTGACGTGAATGAAGCCATGTTGTAAAACATCGATGCTGTATCAACTGCGTCGCCTACGTTTCTCACGCCAAAATATTTCATTTTGCGTTTTCACCAGCAGAGGCCCTCAGCGCGCTCATTTCACTGGAATGACGTTATGCTCTGCTCTGCTCTGGCCACTTGGTATCTATGAGCAATTATCGAAAACATTAGAGCTTTAAAAAATTCACATAAAATCTGTTTACTTATAAACCCTTGTGTATCTTTTGTGAGATTTGCTTCCTGGAAGCAAAAAGAAATGACCATGAAAACAAAAAGAGTTTTATGATTTTTTTTAAAATATGTTTTTAATATTTGATGTATTCTCTGAATGTGTTTGATAATCGAAGATGACCTTTACACCAGGTGACGAGCTGTCGCGTTACAGACTGCAGGGCTCGCTGTAGAGTGCAGATCAGGCTGCAGAGCTGACGGTGTTGCGGAAGAAGTTGTTGCTTGTTTGGTTGGTGAGAGGTATTTTGTCAGGTAAACATCTCATCCTTATGCTGTTGTGCACTGTATGAAACACAAGCCTTGAAACCAAACAAATGACTGCACTTATATATATATTTTTTTGAATAGACTTAATATTTTATATTTTGTTTATAAACATTATAAACACTATGCTACAGATTTTTATACTCAACCGTGTGTCATAAATAAATAATTCTGATCATGAATCACATTGTCAGAGACACGTTATTTCTTATTGCGAACACGAGAAAACAAAAAGGTGAGTTAATACTGCTGTTTTTATCCCACTTTTATTTTTAACCAAATGAGAAAATTTATTAAAATAATCTGAGTTAAAAAGAAACTGGCAATAGTCTTGAAAATATGCTTTAAGATTACAGTAAACATTATAACATTGCAGTAAATAACTTTTAATTTTAAACCAATTTCAAACCCTGTATTATCCAATAACCACTCTTATGTGCTGTACGTGTACTCATTAGGGCACTTATGTTTTAAGCCCCACCTCCCGACACCGCAGCCTTTTATTGGTTGACCTAGTAGGGTTGGCATGGAAACAAAGAATGAAGCATGCTAAATTAGGTTCTAAAGAGGTACGTAGT
>VUQJ01017096.1:26113-36508 GCA_015108635.1 Andinoacara biseriatus | reverse complement strand
TCCTGGCATAAATAAAAGGTAAAGGGACTGGCTATTATCAAATAGACTTGCTGGAAAGAAAGACAAAAAGACTTGAAGGTTCCTACAAAAAGTGGGAGTAACAAAAGTTAAAAGCACTGTAGAAAAGTCTGTAGGAAAAGCACCCTTAAAAAGGCACTCGCCCAATGTTGTGTGAAAGGCTGTGTGTGTGCGTGTGTGTGTGTGTGTGTGTGCATGTGTGTGTGTTTGAGGCTGTGTTCCCAGATGAACTTTTATCTCGCTTATCCTTTGTTACTGATGCTGCTTTGTGTTCAGGTGTGAACCCGAACCTTTCCTGAGTGCGTGTCCAGGTGGCTCAGCACCGAAGAACCAGGCTTGTCGCTTCGGCTGCCCGTCGAGATGTTTGTGCTTGAGTGCTGTCAGCCTCCTTGACTCTGTTCCTGTTCCTTATAGAGTTGTGAAGCCAAGAGATGACAGAAAGACCAGCCAGGAATAACATTATAGAATGCAAAGTTAAAAATGGGTAGTGTTGGAAAAAAGTTGCTGTCAGAGCATTAATCTATAGTTGATCGATTGATTCAGTCCACAGTCTTATTTCCTTATCTGGGCACTGCCACCTGTTGCTGCAGGTTTATTACCAACTCTGCGGACAGGAACCTTGGACACAGGTATCTTAGTGCGAGGGGGTTCTTTAGTCTGAGGGATTTGGGAGGCAGTGTGAGTCTGTGCGCCGTGCTTCACAGGGATCTTTGAGTCACGCGCTGAACTGATGAGAACTTTCGGATGTTGAGGCTGCTGACTGTCCTCCTGGGTGTGTTTTGAGGTGGCTTCCACGGCACTGATTTTATCTTTGTTTCCTGCATCATGTGAGTTGAAATTGGGTCTTTCTTCTTCTAGCACGGGTGTAGGTGGGCTTCTGTTTGGTTCCTCATCAACATGTTGCTGGCTGTCCCGGACAGGTAGCCTGCCCACTCTGCTTCCTCCAACTACAGGGATTTTGCTCAGCCCTGATGCTTTGACTTGTGTCCTCTTTTCTCTGGGGGGCTCTTGGAGGCTTGTTCGTGACTCCTTATGTGGTTCTTCTGTTTTAGACGGCACAGTCTGCACTCCCTGCCCACTTATATTATTTGGACTGGCCAGTTGGCTATCCACTGTGGCTAGTCCACTTCCCCTAGGCTTAGTAGAGGCTGGAGCTTCACTTTGCTGAGGTGAAGGGGTAGAAGTAAGAGAAGTGACAGGGAAAGGAGCAGTGGGGGGTGCAGGATGGGCTTTTGGTTGAGAAACTGAGATCTGACCAGAAGCAGAAAGGGGTTTGGATACAGGAATTGGGGCAGGAGAGTCCTTCAATATAGAAACTGGGATCTGAGCCAGGGCATGGGGTGCTTTAGATTGAGGAACCTCCTTCTGAGCTGGAGCAGACAGATCTTTATATACAGAAGATGGGACTTGAACAGGGGCAGGAGGGGCTTTAGATTGAGGAACCTCCTTCTGAGCTGGAGCAGACAGATCTTTATATACAGAAGATGGGACTTGAACAGGGGCAGGGGGTGCTTTAGATTGAGGAACCTCCTTCTGAGCTGGAGCAGACAGATCTTTATATACAGAAGCTGGGACTTGAACAGAGGCAGGAGGGGCTTTAGATTGAGGAACCTCCTTCTGAGCTGGAGCAGACAGATCTTTATATACAGAAGATGGGACTTGAACAGGGGCAGGAGGGGCTTTAGCTTGAGGAGCCTCCTGAGCTGGAGCAGACAGATCTTTACATACAGAAGCTGGGACTTGAACGGGGGCAGGAGGGGCTTTAGCTTGAGAAATTTGTGTTTGAGCAGGAGCAGGCTGATCCTTAGATAAAGAAACTGGAATATGACCCAGAACAGTAGGTGCTGTTAAAACTACAGTGTGAGTGGTAGGTGCTGGAATTGGTGTGGGAGTAGGGGGCGTCTTATCTAACAAAATCGGGGCAGATATGAGTTTAGTCGTGGGAAGAAGCTTATCTGAAGAAATTGAAGTTGGAGTTGGGAAACATGCTGGGCTGGGTTGGGTTTTACTTGTGGGAAGACAAATATCTGGAACAGTTACATGTGAGGGAGGGCTTTTATTTTGTTCTGTGAGGGTAGAGGTGAGTGTAGGTTTGGAAGGGGCTGCAGATACAGAGGCCGAGGGTGCAGCTGACGTGAGAGCTCCTGTTTTTGAGAGAATACCCAGGTCAGGAGAAGATGATTTTGCTGTAACCGTACAGAGTGGTAATACTGTCTCTGGGGCTTTAGAGTCTCCTGCAACTGAGCTTAGAGAAGGTTTGTAGGAAGTGCTAGTTAAATTTGATTTAGCAGGTGGAGGCTGGGTGATAGCAGCAGGGATGGGAGGGCTATGAGTTACTGGTGGAGGTTTAATGGACACAGGAGGTGAAGTAGCTACAGGACTAGGTTTACTTACAGAAGTAGTAGTTTGAGGAGGCAGTGCAGTCTGTGAAGCCAGTTTGCTAGCTGTAGAGGTAAGAATTGGACTAACTGAAGGAGCCTTTACTACAGAGGCTGGGGTGTTTGGAGGAGCTGTGGTCGTTGTAGATGTGGAGCTCATTGTAGATTTAAGTGTAATCAAAGAGGAAGACATAGGAGCTGAAAGGTGTGTTGAAGTTACAGGAACAGTTGAGGGTTTTGTTGCAGGGGGAGCCGGAGCTGTGATGATTTTAGCGCTGGCAGAAGGCTCACAGGCTGGAGTCGAGTCTGAGCTCAGTTTGACTGAAGGAGTTGTCAAAGTGGAAGATCTGGTGAAAGTTGTGATGATGGTGCTTGCCTTGGAAATGGGGGAAGAGGTTGTAGTTGCCTTTGACAGTGGAGTAAAGAATGGGGGCGAAGTCGTTGTGGGGACGGCTACGTGAGAAGGTTTTGCTGTGAAAGTGGTGCTGGCTGTTGTTAAAGTGAGTGGAGAGGAGATACTGGGTTTGGACAAGGGAGATGTGGATGATGGTGTGACCTCAGTCACCACAGCACTGAGAGCACTGCTTGCTTTTCCCCACTCTGCTTCTACATCAGCCATGATGTCTCCACCCCCTGTGATGGAGTCAAAAGTCAGGAGAGAAGAGATATCTGCAAGCAACGAGCTCAGGCTGGTGTCACCGAGTATCAGCGGTGGTTCAGAGGTGGGTGATGGTGCTACATTCTCATTAGTTTTACTCACGCTGCCTGTTGTTGCCTGTGGAGTAGTGGGCTCTGGTGGGGACGGGGCTGCACTGTCCTGAATTGTCAAGCTCTTGACATGTTCACGGCTCTCTGTCTCGGGGCTGTCCAGAGAGCGAGGCTGGGATTTGGGTGTGAGAGTGAGGTCCTCTTTGATGATTTCAACACTGTTGGCACGGGATGACATGAGGAGTGGACTAGGAGGGACTTCCTCCTTGTCTTCTTTATCTTTCGATTTGAACTTAACATTTCCAAAGAGACCCTTCAGCCCACGACGTTGCCGACCCACCGGCTGGGACACAGTGTGGACTTGACGGTCCCCCACGCCTCTCCTGCCACCCCTCAGCAGTGACAGGAAGCCGAGGGACTTGGCTGAGCTGGCTGAAGAAATGGAGTTGCGAGCAGGGGCGGCAGCCAGCACGCCATCTTCGCCGAGTGGCTCCTCTTCTGCCTGCTCCCTCTCTGCTTCGCTCCCCTCATGTCCCTTTTCCTTGTCCGGCTCCCGCTCAGAATCTGGTGCAGGACTCTCTGATAATCCATCTAGTGTTTTGCTCCTGTGAACAGGTGACTTGTTGTTTCCATCCCCCTTGCTTCGAATAGAAAAGATGTTACCTGGCTTACGTTTGCCAAACAGCTTGAATCCTTTTCTGATTTTTCCACTTGGCTGCGATTCACAAGGTGGGGGGTCCATGTTCTCCGTTTGTACATCCATCTTCTCTCTGCGTCCCCCTTTTTTTGTATCCTCCTGTCAGTCGCTGCAGGTATTATTCCCCAGCCAGTGATGGAGCATTTATATCCAGACTTTTATCTCCAATTGTAGCCTTGCACTTCCTCCGCTGCTCTGTTTCTTTATCAGTTGTCTGTATCCCTCCCTCCGTCTGTCTTTCCCATCCAGCCCTTTCTCCTCTATTTCTCCCTCAAAAGCCCCTCCCCTTTGGCTCATTTTTGTCTGGCTGCCCTCCCTGGTTGCCATAGCAACTGAGGGGCTAAGCAGCTTTCGTCAGCAATGCAGAGCCAGGGGCTGTCATCAACCCACCCTGAACACAGCTTTCTCTTCCTCTCTGTCTGATGACTCTGTTTATATAAACAGCAAAGACAAATGCTCCATTAATAGGGCCACATTTTGAAGGATCTGGCTTTACATAAATTTCTCATCCAGATTAAGGCAACTGGATTTGATATTTATTTTAAAGAAACTGGCCTTATTTTGATCATCTGTATCGCCCCTGAAATTGTCATTTATTATTAATAGTAAAGTGCAACAACTTATCACATTCAAATTGGGGAGATAATTAGCATAGTGACCTGTACTTAAATGTACAGTATATCTCGCCTTCCTTTTTCTCTTTGTCTAATGTGCTGCGTATGTCTTTAAAATAAGCATGTTTTTAACACCTGTTAGAAAACATTGAGGCGACTGTAATAATTTATACAAGTGGAGGCTAAATGTTTTTATTTTAAAATCAAATTTAGAACCCGGTCTTGGTGGTATGACCTTTTGAACGTTTGAACGGAATCAACAACAGCCTTGAAGAAAATGAAGCCATTGATCTTTGAGATGGAGCGAAAACCGTGTGGAGCAACTAACAATTCAACACTAAAATCTGACATCCTTGAGTTAAATAATGGTGCATTTTTCTAATTTACTAATCATGCAGATTTATGAGGGGGAACTTCTTGTGTTTTAATTACTGGATAAATTAATGTGGTTTGGGGGCAGAACTAGTGTGGCCTCTTGTGGTTGCTTAAGAAACAGCAGCAACAGTGCTTTTTTAAAAAAAATGTACAAGTCTGAAAATAAAGCTGCTGTCTCATCCACATGCATTCCCTGGCCTGGATAAGTCTGTGTAAGTGGGTCAGCCTTCTTTGAACAAATGTGGCTATTCTGAGCTGTGTTAAGATTCAGCAGGAGGTTTAAAGATCTGATCACTCAGGCTCACATGGACGTGTTTTAATGCAGCACTTGTAAAATTATTGATTTTCATAGTGAGTGTAAATGATTTGCTCACAAGTACAAAAGACATTTTCATTAAATTCACTTTAGTTTAGTTTGCATCCCCAGTTTAGGTCAACACAGAAAATCCAAGTGCTGAAATAAACTTGATACTGTTGCAGTATTTATCACCTTTGTTACTTGAAATGAGGTAAAAAAAAAAAAAAAAAATCATCACTGTAGACATCAGACACACACACACACCCCAATTAACAGAATGAACAAAATGTTTTTACTCACTTCTGTGGCTGTAGCTCAGGAGGTAGAGCAGGTCACCCACTGATTGGAAGGTCGGTGGTTTGATTCCTGGCTACTCCAGGCTGCATGCCAATGTATCCTTGGGCAAAATACTTAACCCCAAGTTGCTCTCCAACGCAAGCGTTGGAGTATGAATGTGTGTGAATGTTAGTTAATTAAGGCACTTAGTTACACATGGAAGTGCTTGTGTGAATGGGGTAAATGTAAACGTGTTGTATAAGCGCTTTAAGTGCTCAGTCAGAGTAGAAACACGCTATATAAGAACTAGTCCATTTACATTATCTCTAGGCCAATGTATACCTGTGACCCTCTGTACATTTCCCCCAGTATGACATGCATGTATAGTAGTTACAACTTTTAAAAAAACACCAGCATTGTCTAAAGTTTTTTTTATACAAGTCTTTTAAAAAAAAAAAAAGTCCTGCACAGAACCTGTTACAAATTCACTACAAGTAGACTCAAAACCATTTAGGCACAGATTAAACAAACAGGAACATTAATTAGCAAATGTGAAAGGGATTGGGCAGTCTGGTGGGCAGATTTGTTGCCTTTGAGCAGAGACAGTCTAACTTTTTGCAGTGTTAAGCCAACTGGCACTTGTGAACTTGTGAACTCAAAACTTTCAGTATTCAGCATCTGTTAATTAATTTACCTCCAACCAACACACCTTATTATATCTAAACTTCAGAACTAAGAAAGTAGTCATTTTGGTCAACCAAAGTTTTGTCACCTACAAGACTGACAAGTATAAAAACTCAGGGCTGAAAGTTACCCAAAGATTCAGTAAAACAAATTCAGTTCTTTTTCCTTTACACTAAAATAAGGTAACAGGTTAGACTATTTGACAATCTCTTCCTTTTTACATATTTAAAAGAGCAGAGTACACTGTGTTTCACTGTGTCCTTTTTTTAGACATCATGCTCCATGTGAGTAGCCTCCAGGGAGGCTGTGGTGTTCTGGTCGCCATCATGTGTCTCAGAGGGAAGTGCATCATATGTGCGGCGGTACAAAAGCCGAGTGAACAGGGTGATGATGAACATCTCCATGATCATTATCTGCTGACTAAGCACTGCAGGACACACACACACACGTGGAAAAAAAGAAAAGAAAAAAACATCATGGTTGGATATGTTCACATCAGTACTGAATTTCTGAAAGACATTCACTTTCTTACTGGATCCACGAGCTTGAGAGGATAAAGGAGGCGCACAGGCGATGGTTCCATCCAAGGCCAGGATATTAATGATGGATGTCTGCAGCTGGCTCAATATGAGTATTAACTAAGGATAAAAGCAGTTTACACAGTGTTACTGTAATGTAGACATGCAGTTAAGGGTTGACTGTGCATAATATGGCTGGATAAACCCATTAAATTTTGGCGCATACCCCAATCGATTTTTTTTTTTTTTAATGTGATTTAGATCATTGGTATTGGTTATGGCTTATTGGCTTTGACCTCTGTAGGAGTCATTCAGCCATCTGCCATGATGGTGGATGAGGGGAGGAAGACAGGACAAGATAGATGGGATAGAGCCAGAGTTTAAATTTAATTACTAATGATTATATGTAATAGTGGCTTATATGATCTGAGTGTTGTCTCCAACCAAAAGATTAGAGCCCTGTACTACAAATTCAGCTTACACAGGGTATCGTTCCATTTACTTGCCCTAATGTGGCAATCAGGATAAGTGGTTACACCAAGCTAGTTATCAACTGGTTAGTTAACCAGGGTTTCCCCTGCACTCTCACATGAAAGGGGTGTTTTTTGTCAGCAAGTCTGGACAAGAGCTACTATATGAATAAAGTCTGGCCTATTTGAAGCCAGGACAGAAAGCTAACAAGGATAAAAACTGCAAGTTAACAGCCTTATTAGTATCACATTTTTGGAGACTTTGATGGATTATAATTGTGTATTTCATTAAATTAGTGTTTAAATCATTTGTTTCAATTGTCACAATACAACCAGCATCTATGCTGGCATGCTACTCCTTATCTCTGATAAGGAGGGCATGACCTTTTGATTTCATGTAATAAATTGAGCTGCTTAACTTGTCACAAGAAAATTAGCTGTATTGTTTCAGCTTCAGTAAATATCCCCAAGACAAGTGAAGCGCCGTAGCATGTGGTATTGCAGATGTTGACTCACTTGGTACATCGCGTACTTCGGCACAATCTTGAGGCAGCGTAGATAGCGGTTTGTGTTCATGAAGACAATGGCAACAGGCCAAAGGGAAATGATGGTTAGAATACCAACGAATGGATTAATCCAAATGACTGCGCCAGTGATCCCCAGCTGGAAAAAGAAAAAAGAAAATACATATCCACACAGATGAGAATCTCATAAATATGTTTAATTTAATCTACATATAATTTAGTCCACTCAGATATGTAGAGAAGCGTTTCAAATACTAACATCTGAAAGATCAAAGTTGCCATTGGTCCACAGTATAACAGACAGGACAGAGAGCACCGTTTTTAGGATTGCATACTGAAGAGCGCCCAACTTCAGCAGGAACAGCAGTCGCCTGAATAAAGCCAACCCAGAGACAGACTAACATTATACATGTGTACCATCACAAGGTAATGTGCAGTCAAAGAATGACAGCGTTGAGTTAGAGCCAGAACAGTGATACACAGACTGTATTTATATAAAAAGGTATAAATACCTTGACATGGGGGCGTGGGGTAAACATGGACAGCAGCAGCAGCAGGGTCCTGTGCTGATCCTAAAGGGTTTACCAGAAAACTGCTGCAAAAAGGCACTGCTGCCCCCCAACTCCTCGATCAACAGAACCAAGACCTTGTAAACCACGACTGCAAAATAACTACACAGAAAGAGGTAACTTAATACATGGCTAAGCTGTTATATGTATTTTTCTTTATGCAAATCTGATGAATTGCCAAATAAAACTAACCGTTGCAGGTAGAATAATTCTAAAAACCACAATTTATGTATAACCGCGTGAAATATGTGCCAGCTCTACCCTGCTGTGTTTGCATGGGCAGCTAAAAAAATCCCAGTGGGCAACTTGGGTGAGACAAAGACCAGATGTTAGAGCCACCAGCTTGCAAGCTGTAGGTTTGCGGTTTAAGACCCTGTTCAGATGCTGACATCTGCTGACTGTTTCTGCACATAATCCCTGCCAAAGGTAACCATTATAAAACAGAACAAAGCTTTTACTGTCCAAAAAGAACAGCAAGTTTTCCAATTAGCATAAAGCCAAGCCCAAGCCCCTTCAGAATAATGGGTTCTCAGCCACACTAAATAAAGAAAATAATGTTTGGCACAGGCCAACATCAGTCTCTCAAGAGAAGAACCACATCAGAAATGTGGCGTATGGTGCTGCATATGCCTCTGTGCCGAGGTTGTGTTACTGCCTTGAGGACAGGACAGCTTGCAGAAAGAGTGGTTTAAGATAATGTGAGGCAATCTGAAAATGTAACTAAAAGTAGGCCTTTCAACAGGATAAAGATCTTTGCACACTAACAACTCCACCAGGCAATGGATCAGGAAAAAAACCAAAACATTAGCGGTATGGAACAGTCAAGTCAAAGCCCAGATTTGACTCTAATTGAAATGTTGAAACAGGCAGCACATGCAAAAAAAACATCAAACATTATTTTCCATGGAAGAAAAAAAAATTCAACAAGCCAAGATCTGATGGAGACTAATCGTGCCAAATGGTTTCAGAAAGTTTCCACTAAATATTAGTTTTTGAAGCCAAGGGTTTACTTACTTTTCCACAAAATCAGATTAAATCAGCAGATACTTTTATTGAATAAATGCTTGAGAAAAAGGCAGCGTGGTGGAGCGGTGGTTAGCACTGTTGCCTCTCAGGAAGCAGGTCCTAGGTTCAAATCCACTATCTGGCCGAGTGCTTTCTATGAGCAGTTTGCATGTTCTCCCCATGTCTGCATGGGTTCTCTCTGGGAACTCTAGCCCCCCCCCCCAGTTCTCCTCAGTTAGTGAGGTTGGGTTAATTGGTAATTCTAGATTGGCCTTAGGTGTGAATGATTGTCTGTCCCTCTGTGTTAGCCCTGAGCCAGACTGGCAACCTGTCTGGGGGTGTATCCCACCTTTTGCCCTATGGCAAAAAGCTGGTGCTCACTTTTTTGTGTTTGTGTAGTATGAGCTTTGATCCCTAAAATGTGTAATGATTCATCAAAAACTTAATCCTTACATAGATTGTTCCAACAGTACAAGCCTTTCAAGTTTTTACTGTTCATTATGTTTACTCTGCAGTTTAATTTTTAAGCTATTCAATAAAGCTGCATGGAACAATATTAATGACAGTGAGCTCACTGAAAAGTGGGAACTGTTCTCATCAAGGGGCAGCTGTAAGATATCCCATGAATTCAAGTGCAGTACAAACTCACCAGTTAGACGTCATGTCTGTAATCATCACTGCCCTCGGGATCCACATCCCAATGCACGCCATGGTGGCAATGGCCTAAAACCGTGAAGCATTCATGAGAATAAAAACATGCAGCTGCAACATTTACAGTTGTGTTTTAAGACTTCTACTAAAATATAATAGAGCTTGATTTTTATATTTCAAGCTGTCTTTTTTTTTTTAATGTGTTAATGGTTGTATTTCTATTTGTTTTTCAATCAGTGGCAAATTATAAAGCCTAAGCAGGCCTGAATACTCACTGGTGCTGCACCATTTACCCAAATGATTGTGGTCTTCTTGGGATATGGCAGTTTTTTGTAAATATAGACACACTGTTCCAGGTACAGCAGCAGGGAGACACTGGACATAAGGGTGAGCATGAAGTACAGGCAAAATCCAAATGCATCAAGCTCTGATTTGAAACCATAGGAGAGAACAGAAATGGCATGAATCAGACTTTCAGGTTAAAGTGTACTTTAAATGAATAGGAATGAGTCTCCTTCCTTCTGATCAGGTGACAATGTTTGATGATGTAGTAAAGTGTATCACTTACGCTTGATCATGTCCATAGCTAATGGGGGCTCCTGCAAACAAG
>VUQJ01017096.1:4670-18815 GCA_015108635.1 Andinoacara biseriatus | reverse complement strand
AAAACAGGATTAACTCTATACCTGCTGGATATTCGTTAACACATCCTGACGGTCGATTAACGGAGGAGCCAGAAGAGAGAACAACGTGCACCTGAGTCTAATTAATCCTCCTGACACAAGCTTTTCCGTAAACAAATGGGGAAACAACAGGGGGAGACAATGTAGAAAACACATTTATGCATTTGTAGTACTTTTGCAATGTTGTGCATATGTAACAAACATGAACCGCTGATGGTGAAAAAAAATCTGTGCACTTCCTCTTTTTATAGAGCAACATTTTGCTAACAGTTTTCCCTGGTGGTCTGTGTTAAAGCAACAACTGGGAATTTAAAAGAAAAAAAAAAAAAAGTAATGTGCAACCACAGTTGCACACTGCGCTGTACCTAAAGCCTTACCTCCTCCAGCTGTGCGTGTGTACACAGGTAAATTTCTCGCCACTTTCTTCAGGATCTCTTGTTGGGCCTCAGCTCGCTCCTCCCTCTCATACAGCTCCTTCTCTGCCCTGGGAAGACTGAACTGACAGCAGAAAAAAAATGTTCAGGAGAAGCTTTGTTCCCCTCCCCCTTATTCTTCTGCTTTGTTTGACAGAAGGACACTTACTGCTTTTGAGGGACTGGCTGGTCTGGACCAGATAGTTTTCCAGTAGGCCCATATGAACATACCAAGGAAAATGTGAAAGATAACCAAGTAGCTGACTGGCAGGAAAGAAAAGGATCAGTAGCATGAGTGCATTTACAGCCTCAAATGTGTTATTGGAGACACGAACAGTGTGTGTGAGAGGCATTACTTACTTCGTTCTGCATTATTTGGGATTGTATCTACATGAAGAAGGCAAAAAATAGATATAAACATTAGTGAGGATGCATAATTGCACCCCCCCCCCCCATCTCTCTCTCTCTCTCTCACACACTCACCCCTACCCCTTTCTCACACCATGTTGCAGCAGCCTGGCACGACCAGCAGTGACCCACCCACAACGGAAAGCTTTGTTTAAGCAGCAGCAGGGATGTCCCTGTCCTGACCACAGCCGCTACAGACATAACCAGAACACTGGTCTAATCAGCTCCAGCCTGAATCAAACTAACTGTGTGTGTGTGTGTGTGTGTGTGTGTGTGTGTGTGTGTAGGAGGGGTTACCATACATACTCATGTCCTGGTGAATACTACCTTAATCAATTTAAATTTCAATTAAAGAATCTGGAAGATTTTTAAGTCTTTCTGGATTAAAACATTCTGGATTAAAATATCCTGGCCAAAATTATTTCGAAAAGTTTTTTTTCCAACACTTTTTTAAATTAAACTTATTTAACTGATAGTCACTTCGACAGCATCCAAAAGTCACTGAACCAATTTCAGCTAGCTCTCAAGCACATTTCATGCATTACCAACACAATAAACGAGCAAATACATAATAAATATTTTCAATTATAATTTAATTATAATAAATAATTTCAGAAAGTTTAAATATGATTGAACACCTCAAACCCTTTCACCTTCATTCCACTAAGCTATTTTTATAACATCCATTATTTGATGCATTATGGAGTGGTTAATTATTAACAGAATAAAGAATTTCCTCTCATTGGGAAAAGAAAAAAGTTGGCAAACGAAGCCGTCATGGGAAAAAAAGCATTTATGTCAAACGTCTTCGTAAAAAGGAAAGAAAGACAGGTGCTAATATTCACCAAACGTTTTAACATGTGTACCGAGTCTGCAGCTTGATTTTAAATCTGAAGCTTATCAAAGTTGGCAACCTTCTAACTCTCCGCATATGCGGCTGTCCCCCGCGCGATGACGGCCCAATATCTGCAAACGTGAGAGTACTTACAGACACAGAGCTCCACAACGTAAGCGTAATACGACCAGCCAACAACCAGGTTAATAAACAGGACAGGTACCCAGTTCAGAGCCCGTTTACAGCACCTTAACGCGTGTGAGGGCGCCATCTTTAATCCGTGTTTGACAGTAGCTGAAGGTGACGTCATAGCCACGGTTTTAAATGGTCCTGCCAAAGACACACCAAGACCAAGATAATTCACTGCAACACAGACGATGGGGGAACATGCGCAGATATTTTTGTTCAAAAATGTATTTTTAGTATATTTTTAACGCGCTGTTTGTGCCCATCCATCTCAGCAGAGTAGTAAGTATAGTCAAACGCAGTAACAGCTAAAGTCAACTCTGCTAAGAGCGTTTTGAGTTATATCGGCCTGTTATCAGACAGAATGCGAATCTTGAGTCTCATTATCTTTGGCGTTTACCTCGCCCACCGATAGGCGGCGGTAGGTTATGTTTTCGCTGCTGTTCGCAATAAAACTGAAAAGGTTCATGAAACTTTGTGGAAATGTTTCTTATGGGCCAGAGAGCATATGGGTTTATATTCAAGGTCAAAGGTCACCAAAAATGTTCAAACATTAAAAAAATCCCCATCTCTCATGATTGACGAAATTTTACAATTCATATGGTAAATGGACTAGTGGTTTTATTGCGCTTTTCTACTCTAGATGAGCCCTCAAAGCACTTTATACAGCACATTTGCATTTACCCATTCACACACACATTCATACAAGCATGGTTTTCTATTTTAAAGTGCTTTCTATCTAACATTCACACAGTCATCTGTTGCATTGGAGAGCAACTTAGGGTTCAGTATCTTGCCCAAGGGTACTTTGGCATACAGATTGGAGCAGCTAGGAATCAAATCAGACACCTTCCTATTAGTAAATGACTTGCTCTACCTCCTGAGCCACATCCTCCCCAATATAAATTTTACAACTGACTATTCCTTTGGAGCTGAGTTTCTGTCCACACGGTGAATGGAAGTCCGGCATGTAATTTCCGTTCCCACTTCTAATTTGCTGGATGCTTTTTGTTCATTGTTACCAGTTGGTAACTCTGATTAACTCTGATTAACCCTATATATGCAGCAGAGGAAACTCTTGGTCTTCCTTTTCCATTACTCAAATAGGTCTATTCACTGTATACCAACTCTACCTCTTAACAACACAACTGATGGTCTCAAACACATTAAAAGGGCAAGAAATTCAAGAAACTAACTCTTGACAAGGCACAGATGTTACCTGAAAGCCATTCCAGGTGACTACCTCATAAAGCTGACTGAGAAAATGCTAAGACGTGCAAAGCTGTCATCTAATCAAGAGGTGTCTACTTTGAAGAATCTAAAATATTTTAACTATAACTATATCAGATTATCTATATCTTTCAAACTAAAAGCTCTACTTTGTTTATGTAGTTGCTAACTTTTCCTGGTATTTGTTTCTCTCAGGTAGAGTGAAAGGATGCTATTTTTAAATGCTTCACTGAAGGTTCTTCAGTAAAGTTTGAAACATAAAGATAAAGACAGTAGGTGACTGTTCTTTAATAATACTTCAGTGTGAGCGGGCTCTTTTATTCCTGTGAAACACTATTTATAACTATAAATCATTGCATCTCCCTTAAAACCACATAAAATTGTCTTAGCTTGCCAAAAGGAGCAAAGGAAGTGTTTCAGTGTAGGACAGCACATTTTTTAGGTCTGACCCACACCACTCTGTGTGGAAAAACTGACGCTGACACTACACTGACAACGTGATGTTGCTGTGTTGTATTAAAGAAGCACAAGTGATAGAACAAAATGACATTCAAACAAAATTTTAATGTTTTTTTTCCTTTTCTGTTTACACACATTATCTACATGACATCTCACTTAAATACACCCTTAATAAATTAAATATTTTTATTTTTTAATTAATAGCCTTTTTAGGAACATTGCGTTCCAAATGAATGGCACATAGACTGCAAGAGGGCAAATAAACATTGTTAACAAACGAGGAGCTCACTGGGCATGTTTACTGTTTGCAGAGGCAACTTTGGGCGAGGAGCGTGAGCGTCTCCCCTTTTTGGTTGAAGAGGGGAAAGATGGAGATGAAGGTGGGGAGGCGGTTGCAGAGGAGGGGGTGGAGTCAGAGGAAACTGAGCGTCTTCTGGTGGGACTGCTGCTTGGGGAGCCACGAGGTGAAGAGTAGGGTGACAGGGCCTGGAGCATGCGACCACTTCTCTCCTGAATTGCATGCTAAACAGGGGCCAGAGCAGAGTTGGGACCTCCTTACATTGCTCACACAAAAACTTTTTCTAGTTAAGAAGATCAAATTTAGAGTGTGATGTTGTTACTGTAAAAGTGAACATACCCATGCTCCATCAGGTCCAAAAAGCTCCAGAAAGTTGCCAATGAATTCTCGTGACTTCTCCTCCCATTTGTGGATGAGGTCTTGACTCTTCTCCTCCACCCTATAGACAAAATGCTTTGACTTTTCCTCCACAGTACGGACTGTCTCTTTCATCTTGTCCACCTGGTTCTGGAGCCGGTACTTTTTCTCCTATCAGGAAAGATGGAGCATTTGTGGCTATTTTTCTATTTACAATTTGTTTTTAGTTTGTTTGTATCTTCTTTTAAACATAAAAGATTTTCAGTTTTATTAATAAGGAAACATTTTCTTACGTTAATGAAGCCAACATTTAGTTCACGGGCTGTGTAGCCTCTTTGCAGGTTGCGTCGGACATACATGTCATAATTTCGGACGATACGAGTGATCAGATCAGATGTGGAGATGCCCTCTGTCCTCTGAGTGGCCACAAACATTCCTGACATAAATGCACAAATTATTTAATTACGTGTAATTAATTATAAGAAATAACATGACTGGAATTTGTTGTAATGTTGCATGAATCTTCACCGGCTTCCTTGATGTGTTTATAGACATCCTCTGATCCAGCGGAGGTGTAAGGGATATCATCGTGGGCCACAAAGTCAATCTGTAAATGTAACAGAGCAGTCTGCAGACAGTTGGGACGCTGCACATCTTTAACACCGTATGACACTTTAGGAAGTTGTGTGTTAAGTTACTGTGTGACCTTTGACCTTATGTTTCTTGAGGAATTCTGGTGTAAGAGACCAAGGAGCGTCCCGCACCACCTCATCAACGTAACGGCAGTGCCTGAGGGCATCGTAGCGTTCGTCCTCTGTCATCACTGTGTAGCCCTTAAACTTGTGGGTGAGGTCATCACTGCACACTACGATGACAAAGCCTGTTAAAGAGTGTTTTGATGGCGTATTGTTGAGAGAGTGAATGACAGACGCAGTTTACCTCCTACTATCAGGTGAGTGTTGGGGAACACGTTTTTTGCCTGCATCAGAGCTCGAGCATGTCCCGAATGGAAGAGATCAAAGATTCCATCAGCGTAGACTCTCACAGGGCGGTTAGCTAAAAGATAAGCAACATGAAATGTTGTCTCTAAATACAGTCACGACATTATAAAACCTAAATGATTAAGTGTGGAATTCTGACCAAACAGTGAAGACCTTAAACGATTATTTTGCTGAATCAGCCAAATAGCTTGCAGTAAAACAATGCTGATAATATATCATATCTGTTATCAGATGATTACAACACACCAAAACATCTTAAGTTAACGTTTCTTTCCCAAATTTTCCTCCCTTATTACCTGCTGCCACTAGCTGGAACCAATAACATTAAAAACAAAAAAAAAGGAAAAAGAAAAGAAAGCCAAACAACAAAACAAAAACTTTGAGCTGAAGGGCGTATATTCAGATTTTTAAAAAGGTAGTGATGAGTGCAACCTGGTGTCCCCCTCCGTGCTTGAGCAATGGTGAGCTTGTCATGTGGGATCTCTGAGTCAAAACCTGTAGACTTGGCAAAAGCCGCTGGCTCCCGCAGAGTCTGAACACAGAGAGCAGACAGAGACTCTCAGGTACAGCTGGTGGAACAAGTGATTTCCGGTTTAGGTCAGCTGTTCTCTAAACCATTTATCTTTTCAGGTGCCAGGATACATTATGTGACAGGAAAGTCGGTGTAAGTGCAGACTGGCAAGCATGTTCGTACTTGTTCCACTCACAGCTACCACAGAGTTTCAAGTAAATCTAACTTGCATGTTTTAAACTGTCCCAAGGCAGTCATGCTGTATTTGATAAACACCAGGGTTCAAAAAACAAAGAGAAACTAAGTATATAGAAACACTTTATCAAATTCAAGCATTTCTGCATTACCTATAATATAATATATGAGATATTGTCAGTGTGCAAGTAGCATCTCCTCTCTGGATATGACAGCAATATAATAACTTCCAAGTAGTTTTGACCTATTTTAGCACATGAATTTTTAAAGATGCCATAGTCTTTGTGTTGCATGCACATTCATACAGTATGTGCACCTTTGTCTGCCGTGTTGGAATGCATACTTTGAACTCTTGCTCTTTTGCTCCTTGAGCGGCGTTCAACTATAAGATTTAGTTTACCAGTAACAACATGTTCTTATGCATCTGAATGTTTGTCTCACATTCCTTATAATCAGTGATCTCTACTTTTACGGCTTCAAGTAGAAGGTCAGTATGCACACAAGCCTGCATATTTCCACAGTAGATATAAATATAAGAATTTGAATCAAAATGATTAATTACTGTTTTAGTGTAAAGTCTTTAATTTCTTTTGAGATTAATCATTGCAACAATTAAACTGCACACATCTGTCATGCTGCACAGTTCCACTAAACTAATCGGTTAACTATTCCAAGTCATATAACCACAGTGGAAAAGTTTATCTCTGCAATATTCAAAGCCTGTTACATAATGATGCAGTATAAAGCAGAGAAACACCTCACTTGTATCAAGTGTCTCTTAAAAATATGCACAAAAACTAAAAAAAAAAATCCCAAACATAATCTGCCTGGGAATGGTTTTTCTTTAGTATTTGAAAAGCAGTGTGCAGCGGCTCTCTTTCCTAATGACAGAGCCAGACTTACCCTGCGAGGGCCTCCTCTTTGATTGTGCGCGCCCTGTTGTTGCTGCTGTCCATTGCCGCCACGGCCTCGTCTCCTGCGAGCCATCTGGGATGTTCTTCCCCCTTTGTCAGCTAACAATAACTCTGCACCCACCTGTTTCACCTCTCAGTCAGCCCAACTACTGCACAGGGATGATTTCCAAACCTGCGTGTTCGTATAAGTATACATCCCATCACCCTGCCTGACCCTGATGACAGGATAACATAGTGAGCAAAGTTCAGGCCACAGTGGTAAAGGCATTCAGAAATGCAGATTGCATTTGCAATCAATGTTGAACCTGTACAGACTTTCCCTTTTTTGTGTGGCAGCAGCAGCATGATACTGATAGTTGATCCACTGGTAGACTGGCTATTTTACATTTTAGTACACGACTGTGAAAAATGTGCTCTGTTCATATTTTCTTCCTTACGTTTTTACATAAAGAGTAGAGACTACATTTGTAACATGGTAGCATCAGCTGAGGAAGCTAAGCAAGATCTACTATAAGAAGCTATAATGTGGGAGGTCAGACGCTGGCAGCCTTTGAAACCAAACATAGGAGATAATGTGTCCCAGCACGCGTCCACAGCAGCAGGCTGATATCTGGGTATAGCTTAAAATCAATAACATGCTGTCCTTCCTGCACATTATAGAACATGCTGGTTTTGACACCACCTTCAGCACAAGCTGAAGTGTCACCCTATTGTAAAATACTCCCTGAACAAAAATAAAACTCTTCAGCAAATCTAGCTGCTAAAAAAAAAAATACTTTAGTCAGTCAGTTGCTCTGTCCACCGCTTCAGTTCAAGCATCTCAAAAACACTGATTAGTAATCATGTAATTTTTCATTTAGTCAAAGCTTCAATTTGTCTGGTTTGTTTCAGTTTTTTAGTTTATGACAAAAGAATATTCAGACAGCTGCACTTTCTCTTTAGCTTTACTTCCACTTTAATTTTTAACTGAACTATTTTTGAGGGGACACAGTGATTTTGGACACAACAGACATCAAAAGTTAAGAAATAAAAAATAAATAAATAAAGCACTTCGCTCCAAGCACTGCTGCGCCTAAACCAGATTCTTGCCCAGAGAGATAAGAGATAGGGTGTGTTTCAAGTTCAGGAGGTACTACAGATATGTTGTCCTCCGTATCTTTGTAATGTTTGAACATTATCAAAAAGACTCCATTATTTGTTTGTACAAAAGTGACAGAAGTTTTGGAAGAAAAAAAAAACTTTAATGTGTTTCACTTTCATTATTATTCCTTCCAAACAGATCGTGGTGCTTTTAACAACAAACGGTTCGGTTTTCACATTGAAATCAAGTCATCCAACAACAACAAGCATAACCGGTTTGCGTGCCTCAGAAAAAGGCGTGATTTTATGGGGATTTCTAATGTGTGAACACAACGACCTGAGATGAGGGGGTGTGGTTATGTATGTGAAAGCATGCAGGGCGGGAGTACTGCTCTGCTGTTCTTCTCACTTCCTGAAGTAAAGGCTGCCCAAATATGTGGAGGTACAAACACAGGATGACCTAACAATCAGGACCTTTGACACGCCGTATTATCCTATGTTAAAGGTAAGACTCTGATTACAGTGAAGACTCTTTTTATACTCTTGCATTCTACAGAGTTAAATATAAGGAAAAGGCTGAACATAACACTCTTAGGCGTGTTGTAAAAATCACCAGTTCTCAGGGTGTCCAAGCAGCAAAGACAGACAGGCCAGGCAGCAGTTTTGATTAATGACATGGAGAGTTCACAGTCTGTGGCTTCACAGGAATGGCACCAACATTTTACATGTTTTTCTGCTCATTCATAACTCTTTGTAGATAAGTAACCAGGTAAGGATACAGTGTAAAGTGTTAGAGAAACATCTAGAGAAGAAAAGTCTGGGCTCCTCTCTGTTTTCTTTGTGTGCTTATATTATGAACAGAATAATGTTCAACTTCTTTGTTTTTTTTTTTCATGTAACACTGACTCTGTCGCCTCTGCTTTCAGATTAAAGTGGCGGCTAAAGCATGCTCCTGTGGCAGTATCTGATAGCTCTCCTGCTATTAACTCTGCAAATATGCAAAGGTAGGATGGAAAACACTGTAAACGGCTCTATTTACACATGAGCCTTGTGTGTCTGCAGTGTTTGCACACACTCACAGTTGTGGTCAGCTTGTGACATTAGTGCTTCACGCGCTTACACTATCACATTTGAGGAACTGCAATTTCTTGGAATCTGTGAAGGATCCTCAACCAATTTACTGTAACTAGTCATTGCATCATAACTCTGCGAATGTTACTGAAAAACGCGTAATAGAGATTTTCGTTTCCTTTTTTTTTAATTAGTAATCAAATTTCCAGCGATGAAATGTTTAAACAATGTCAGCATGAAATCTTTCAGTTCAGATATCGCTGTCAGTTCTCATAAAATCAGTGTCTTGTAAAGCCTGCATTTGCGTAACAGTAGAAACTGTTTCTGGCTGTCCTTGCTGTTGTTTGTTGCTGTTGTTTTATCAGTAATTTATCTGATAGTCAACAAATGTAACTTTTTTTCATATTTTTTTTGATTGAGTTACTTACATTCCTAAAAAACCTTATTATAAAATTAGCTATGCAAACCACAATAACTATTGCTAAATATAATATGTGCAGATGTGTGTTCTTAGCTTAGGTGCTGCGGGTGTGAGTGAGTCAGTAGCCACTGAAAACCTGTAATGAGCAACAATGATCTACACCCTGAAACCAAAGTAGTGCTGATGTCACAAGGTGAAAAATCCAGAAATACTGGCAGCCTGTGATCACAAAAGACACAGTTTACAAAAAAAAAAAACCCGAGCAAAAACAAAACATCTGCATGTCTCCTTCACTGCCTTCCCCGTGATACTTTTAAATTCAGCAGTAGATATTAGCGTGTTTCTGAGGATTCCTGGAACGGTTGTGGGAGCTGAAAGCAAACCGTCTGCTGTGGAGACGAAAGGTTGCGCTGTGCAGGCTGAGCTTGTAGAAGAGCAGCTGGAGCACACATTTCTAAACATCTAATTGCTGCTATGACATGTACTAAACACGGATCACGTGCTCTTCTTTATGGCAATGATATTCCTTGATAGCCTTAGCATAAGAGAAAAATAGCAGACAGCTACTGGTTACATGTGTAAGTCACTTCATCCATGCCCCTAATAAAGCAGAACTTTATCTTTATTGTTGATTTTCATAATAAGTCCCCACCCTGCAATGCAGTCACTATGAATAAGGGAATTGGCTACAAAGACCTAAACCAAATTTTGGTAACAGGTTATACTTCTGCTGTAAAGTTGGCCATTTTAACACCAGAGTCTGGATGCATTCACTCAAAGTGAGCAACCTGCTCCTAATGTGTGTGCGCCTGATAGCAGCTTCAGAGGTCCTGTTGAGTCCATGGCTTGATAGTTCAGAGCTGTTACAGCAGCAAATTGAGGGCCTGCACAGTTAGACACGTGGTTTCATTGTTTTGGGTGATCAGTGTTTGAATTGGTGTACAAACCCTGGTAAAGTGTATTGCAAGTACAGAATGTTTCAGTTTCAGTCACAGTAAGAGTCAGAGTTTGATTACAGATGTGTTCACTGTACATGATTCTAAAAGGCAAAGCAGTACTGAATGAACGGACACCAAATAAAGGGCTATATACACACAATATTTAGAGGTTGTGCAACCCTTCTTGTGTAATGCTTGTAGAAACCAATTCAATGATATCATATTTACCAAAACACATCTCTGTCTTCTCTTTTTTTTTATATCTTACCAGCTGAGAAATGTCATGAATTTACCGATCTGAATATTGCTCATTCAATCATTGGCACCACCACCAGAGTTAGACTGCTGCTATACACCAGAATAAGTGGCACCTGTGGTACCAACATATCCCACACGGACCTATCTGCCTATCCCCAATTCAACATGTCCAAACCCACGACCTTCATCATTCATGGGTATCGGATCACTGGATCTCCGCCAGGGTGGCTCAAAAGGTTCATTGAGCTGCTGCTGGGCAAGAAAGACATGAACGTTATAGTAGTAGACTGGAACCACGGAGCTGCAAATCTGAACTATTTTAAAGCAGTGAAGAACACACGGGAAGTAGCAGCCAACATCACAGCTTTCATTAAAACAATGCAGGTATGGGATGGATCTGAAACTGTGGCCGTTTCTCCCTTGTTTGGATGGAAATGTCTCGGGATGTGTTGTGTTTAGTGAAACTAACAGCGGACTTTTTTTTTCAGGATCATGGAACTAATCTGAGCTCCATCCACATGATTGGAGTGAGTCTTGGAGCTCATATAGCAGGATTTACAGGTGCTAAGTTGAACGGAGCAATTGGAAGAATATCAGGTAAGAGTGGCACATGTTGGCACTTAAATTGGCATCACTTTCTGATTTTGAATTAAACCCTGGAGTTGTATTTTTACTTGTTTTTATTCACTTTGAAACAGACCAATGGTAACGTGAGCCTAATTTATGGTTCAGGTCTTAAGAAAAATCTTATTTGCCTCAATTCAAAAGGAGAACAAAACTACTGAAAAAGTTTGTCCTGTAGAGAATTTTGCATGACCTTTGGACCAGGAGATGCTTAAAAAGGACTTTTCATAATGGCTGTTCACTTGAGTGAGCTTTAATTCCTAGATTGCCAACATTTAAAGTTGCTAATGACACAAAGTGACGACGACGCTGCTGACAAGGAGCTTAATAAATGTTGCAGAGTGTATAAAGAATATGCTATTTGTCATGATTGAGTTGTGGAGTCAAAAGAACATTTCATCCTTCATGTTTTGTGTCACCATGAAAAAAGGAGAGACGGTGCTAATTCTCTGGAGGCTCACTGAGAATACTGGGCTTAAAAATGGCAAGAAAAAAATCTATGCTTTATGCTTGAGCATAAAGCATAGAGCAGACCTTTTCGAGCAGACCAGCTTGAAAAGGAAAAGATGACCAAAGTCAACTGGGATAAGTGACCTAAGTGATATGTGACTGTTTGGAGTTAGGTGAACATTCTGTTTGGTAGTGTTAGGTTTGGGACTAAATTTAAAGGCCTTCTTATGTGATGTTTGCAGCACTGGATCCTGCTGGGCCCGAGTTCAAAGGCAAACCTCCAGAGGGCCGACTGGACTCCTCAGACGCTCAGTTTGTGGATGCCCTGCACACAGACATAGATAGTCAGTCAATCACCTTATTTATTATTTTGAAGACATATTCTTTTTTTTTTCTTTGCTCAGAAGATGCACACACATGCATATGTGTCAAATGTTTATTGTTATATTACAGTGCTGGGCTTCAGAGAACCTTTAGGTCACATTGATTTCTACGCTGATGGAGGAGCAGACCAACCCGGCTGCCCACGGACCATTTTTTCAAGTAAGATCAGTAAGTTTAGGAAAGCTTCTGTATAAGGAACTGAATTTTATGATAACAATTCATTTTCTTGCCCCTGAATAGAAGGAAACTATTTTAAATGCGACCACCAGAGATCGGTGTACCTCTACCTTGACTCTGTGAATCACACATGTGCCAGCAGGACGTACCCCTGCTCATCATATAAAGAATTTCTGGATGGCAAATGCTTAACCTGCAGTCAGTTTGGTGCTGCTGGATGTCCTGTGTTAGGTTGGTGATGAAGAACACACAAATTTCACTTTTTTTCAGCTCATGGACAGTTTGGAAAATCCACAAATGTACATTTTGCCAGTTTATTTTTTTATTATTTAGAGCTGACACAGATGTTTTAACCAATTCCAGGTTATGACGTCATAGATTGGAAAGACATCCTGGTGAAACTCAACCAAACAAAAACCTACTTCAAAACAAATGGACAGTCTCCTTTCTGCAGTAAGTAACAGATTACTGCTGATCGCAATAACTCAGTCTGCACTGCCACCTAGTGGTAGAACTATGCTTTTTCCCGAAAAGTTTAATGCGTTTGTGCACTCACAGGCCACTTTATTGGGTACACCTATTCAGCTGCTCGTTAATGCAAATGTCCAATCAGCCAATTACATGGCAGCATTTCAGCATGTAGACATGATCAAGACAACCTGCTGTTCAAACTCATCAGAATGGGGGGTGAAAGGTGATTTAGGAGTCGTTTAACGCGGCATCTCTGAATGCACAACATGTCAAACCTTGAAGCAGACGGGCTACAGCAGCAGAAGACCACAGCAAGTCCCACTTCTGTCAGCTACAGAACAGGAAACTGAGGTTACAATGTGCATGGGGTTCACTAAAATTGGACAACAGAAGACTGGAAAAATGTTGCCCGGTTTGATGACAGGGTCAGAATTTGATAGTGAAGTGTGTGTTTGTTTAACTCAACCTAAATGTCCCATTCTAATACCAATACCACAAAAACATAAAGTCTTCTGTATAGCTACATTTGAATGAAGAGTGTAAAACAAAAGACATGCTGAATGAACCTGTGTGGTGTGGCGGACAGATTTTTTTTTTTTTAAATAAAAAAAATGTAATGTCTTTGCTCAGTGACAAACTACAGGATGGATGTGATGACATGGAACAAAGATGTGCGGTGGGGATACATGACTGTTAAACTTCACGGTGATGGTACACAAGCATTGGCAACCATCAACCAGTAAGTCTTCTCTGCACTTATAACCATGACATGGCTTTGTCTCCTTGTTACTACTTTCTTTCACTAATTTCTTTTTCTTTCATATTAGTAAATCGTTAAAGTTCAAGAAGTTCACAGAGACCAGGCTGTTGGCCTCTTTTGACAAAAACATTCAGGCGGTGGAAAAGGTGTCTCTTAAATTCTCCACTGGGAATGTATTGCAGCCCAAAAGGAAGCTCAGAGTCCTCCGAATCCGTCTCACAAACCTGGAATCTAAAGATGCAAAGTATGCCGCCCATGCTAAAATTTTGCCCTTCAGAAATGACCTATTCGACATGCAGTGTCTTTGTTGAAGCAGTTCTTTACATCTCCCAGCTGTAGATTTACTGTAGTATCATCTTTTCCCCTCGCAGGTCTCTGTGTCGATATGACGTCCTTCTCGAGGAGAACAAAGAGGTCACTTTCAAGCCAATTCTCTGCAAAGAATCCAACTTCTGAAGGAAAAAAAAAAATCCCAAAAACATTTCACCGCATGTATTCGTCTGATTCTACAGTTCCGCCATGATTGTAGATGAAAAGAACAAGGACTGCAAAACAAAAAGCACAACAGCACTCTGTAAAACATTTACTGTGCAACAGTTTGTGTTCTGAACCAAATGACAGGCTGGGACCTTTTTGTGTGGAGTTCGTGGGTTTTTTTTTTTTTTTTTGTCTTTTTTTGTGCCAAC
>VUQJ01017095.1:2268-12318 GCA_015108635.1 Andinoacara biseriatus | reverse complement strand
TTGGGTTACCCCCCCCCCCCCCCTCTTAATAAGGAAATCACCCCCGAGTTTTCCAACCTAGAGACACACTCCTCCTCACTCAGTTAAATGTTGCAGAGGCAAGCCAACCAGGGCAACACTGCATCTAGTCCTTGAAGGACATCTTATTCATCCCGTAGGACATTTTCACTGAACAGTTAGCAACCTTAGTAACCTCAGTCCCAAAGCCCACCAGTATCTATCAGAGGCCTCCAAAGTTATGGAACTAATATAATGAAGATAAAGCTTGCTTGAAGACTTCCTTTAACTCTGGTTTCCATTTGGTATGGGGATTGTCACCATCACAGGCAATGGCAACTTGAGTAGTATACATTTGCCTTTGCAGTGGAAATGCAGAATAAAAGATGACCCATGTGCACTCAGTGTCCCCAGCATATCCTGAAAAGCTGTCAAAGAAATCTTTAAGACTGGGGCCTCATTGAAATGCCTCCAGCACATCCTCACTTTACATTTGGATGTGGCATACCTGCCCAGTATCATACCGGGCTTCCTGGTCATGATCAGTTGACAACTTCGCTCTACTCATGGACATCAAATGATATGATTGCAGTATACTTTCCTGCACCCAAGAAGGTTTTAAAGGTACTCCAAGAAGGTTCCATAGGTACTCATGATTGGCTCAACTATATGTATCTCTAGCGAGAGTTATTTCAGTTTTCTCTACCCTCTGCCTTCTAGGGGAGTGCAATACTCTATTCCAGTGGTATACTATTGAGTTGGCTGTTGAAAGTAAGCAGCAGTACATCACTCACAGTAAGAATCTCACTGTGAGGTGAGTCTGTGGAGGCCAGAGGCTATCAAGGTCATATTAGAAACAAGAAGGCTGTCTGCTGAACTCTGATAGGCTTGACCTTTTATTTTATACTGTATGAGGTTTTCATGAGAGTGGGGAGAGATGTGTGTGTGTGTGTGTCTCTGTGTGTGTGTGTATATAGGCATCCACAAATACATGAATCTCTTCAGCTTGTGCTATAGAGAGATTGTTATTATTTCTGTGTTTTGAATGACAGACAGAGAAGCAGGATGCAAGTTGGCATCTGATTCAACAGCAGCTTGTATTTATGTGTTTGTTTGTGTGCAAGTGTGTGTGTGTGTGTGTGTGTGTGTGTGTTCTCAGTGTATTTCTGTCTCATTAATGATTGAATCTGAAGAGTTTTCATATCAAACATTTAGCTGAATGAACAACTGCTGATCTCATTTCACTCACCATCTCTCTCACACACACACATACACAAAACATCCACATCCACATCCACACACACACACACACACACACACACACACACACACACACACACACACACACACACACTATTTTCTTTTTCTACTTCTTTTTTCCACCAAACTGTACCCCTATACCTCTGTGTATACTTCCTGAGAGAGAGCGTGGTGTGAGTCTGAGTTCTCTTCATTTTCTGCTTCATACTAATAGATACCACTTTCTCTTCCTCATGTCCACCAGTGAGATGTAGAGTGAGATCAAATGAATCCCACGGCGCACAGGTCTTGGAGAGGTCCTCTCAGGCTGACTTCAGTTTAGATTTGTCAGCATGAGCTCAAATGAAGTCTCCATTAGCTGTGGCTGAGTACCTAAGCCTATTGGTTTGTGGCTGAAAGTAACCAACAAAATAAAGTTAGTAGAAGAAATGAAGGTGTCTTTTTTTAATGTTTTCAAAGAAGTTCTAAAGGAGCAAATGTCTGGACGTTAGTAACTGTGTTCTGATGCTTACTCATTTACTAATTTTGTTTCTCAAGCTTATTGTAAAACTGTTATGGTGCTGGTGCTGCATTGGTTATTATTATTTACTCTTCCACCTCTACAGATTATATTTTAGTGAAGTCAGAGGTGGTCTATTTTAAAATCTGAAATTACAGAAGGATACACCAACTCCAAACACCTGCTACTGATGTTTACATGCTAATAATTTAATAGAACAAATATAATAATACAACAAATTTCTACATATTAACTCAAAATTTTGAGATACTTACAGTATGGGTGGCAATTTTTTTTTCAAGTTGCAGAAACAAGCTTCCATACATATCAGTATCGATATACAGCATTTTTTTTTCCCATTGAGATCTAATGTGTAAAGTCTTCCTTTCATTTTGTTTCTGAGCAATTTATTCAATTTAATTCCCTTTAACACTGAACCTGTAGCGCTGACAGGTTTAAGAAAGAGTGGCCTTGTCGATGCCTCCACTGCCCTCTACACCATGTGCGTTTGAGGGGGTGAGCTGAATGAAGGAGTGGATTGGCGGCCTTTGTGGAACAGCGTGAGTAAAATTACTGTAATAACCACATGTTGGCTGTGAAGCGCAATTTCTCAGCTTTCAGAAACCATTTGAATTTTTCCAATAGGACAAATCATCCCATAATTACAGTAATGCAAAGTGCAATTTCTTTGGCCATTGCTAAAAGTATTACAAATTTTTTTTTTGTGGCCAGACACAATTCATTAAAGGCTAAACTCTATTAGCTTGCTGGATAATCACAAGACATTAAAATTTGATTTAAAAAAAAAAAAGGAAAAGGTGAAAGGGATGAGAAGTCCCACATGATACTATAACAGATGACCCAAAGTATGGATGAACAGGGGACCAACATCCATCACTGACTAAGAAACACCTGGTAGCTTATATGCACATACAGTAGTTCAGATGTAGAATTGCTAGCGGAGAGCAAAAATGAGTACTGGAAAATCAAGAAGTACTAGGGGCAGAAGTGGAAGGTTGGAGGAAATGTGGAAGGTAGAGGCCAAAGTGGACTCTCTGTTCAGAAGAGTGCAGCCCTTGGAACAGCTAAGATACTGTGCAGGGGGTGGTTAAAAATGTTCTACCAAAAAAGCAAGAAAGTTTCAAAATGAGCAATTATTGTTGAGTGCTTGAACTACAATATATATTTTCTTCACTGTGTGAAATGATGAAGAAAGCCCTAATAAAAGTCTTACAACAAGTAGCAGGGCGGGGAAAACAGCAATGCACACTTAAATCAGGCCTCTTCATTTACTCATTTTCATCACAGAGAGTTACTTTGTATCAATCACACAATCAGCCCCAAAGCAGATTTGTTCATCTTGTTTTATGCATGCACCCCACTTGCTTGTTTGCTGTTATTATTGATGGCTTTTTTCTTTTGTATTACCAGAACAAATTTAATTAGAGCTCAAGGAATACAAATCAGAGTTCACCCACCAATTGTTATTTGGTCCCCTAATAAAGAATTGGAGAGAGGAAGGAAAGAATTACAAATGCATTTCAAGCACTAGAAAGAGAATTACTTGAGGTATGTGAGCATTTTAACAAATGGGTTTTGCAAACCGGCTCTCTAAATTTGGAACAATATCCATCCATCCATCCAGCCAGCCATCCATCTTTCCATCATTCCATAGATTATGGGGCCCCCAATACAAAAATCCAGTTGCCTTTAATGTTTTGCCAGATCTCAGAACATCATTTGGTTGGTGGACCTAAGTTACCTAACTTGGGTATGATGCAAGACTTTTGCAAGATACGTTGATGTCAATTTCATTCCTTAAAATGGACCCTAAGGGTAGTATATGCAAAGAAAGTGTTGGAGCCCAAACAGAGCCTTAACAGTCTTGCTGCCAAAGATAGCCTGTGGCAAATTCTAACAGTGTCAGAAATTTAAAATGACTGCTGTTATAATATGAAATTATAACCAGTCAAAGTTTTCAGAGCTCATGTATTAAAAGCTATATTATCTATCTATCTATCTATCTATCTATCTATCTATCTATCTATCTATCTATCTATTTATCTATCTAGTTTTTGTTGTAAACATGAAAAGAAGAAGAACAGGTTAGATATAAATTTGATTTAACAGGTTGTTAACTGGTCTCCCATATTTTGATAAGAAGTCACACAAAAGGAGACTTTGAGCTTACCCTCCTCCCACCAGCTTTCAACATGTTCATCTGAAAGCACGGGGAGTTTCATTCCACCAGGGCTCTGATAGTGGATTATTGAGTTTAATCCTAAATGGAGCAACACTGTCCAGGATATTAGTGTAAGTTGAGTCAAAAGGGGTGATTAGTTCCTCCACTTAAAACATCCAGGGTTAATAGCACACAGGGTTAATGAAGTAGCACAATATTTTACATCAAAAAGAGCAGGTGTAGCAGTGAATTAAACAGTGACGGTGTAGCAGTTACATAAATGGGTTACCTCCACTAGCTGGAAGTTAGATTTCAGTGGTAAATAGAAAATCCAAGTCATGAGAAGTGAAACAATAATTATAAAAGGAAATCTTGTTTACAAGCAATTATAAGATTAACCAGAGCCATTGCAAAGACCTTTTTGCTGACCATTGTGAAAGTGTGAGCCAACTGCTGAAAGTTTCCACTGACCATGCTGAGTAAGTCTTGAGTCCAACAGTACACTTTCCTGCTCACCCCGTCCTCTTAAACATTCCTTTTGAGAAATGTGGCAAGGCAGGTGGTGCAGATATATACTAGTGTACGAGTAATTATTTAAGTTAACTAAGTTTCTCCTCACACATTAAAGATTTACGCTGTAAAGTAACTAAATGGTTCTTCATTATACCACCCCACTGCATCTCTAATCTTATTTATATTTCTTGTACTTCCCTTTTATAAGCTCCGTACCTTCCTTTCTCCCTCTATAGCATGTTTTGTTTCCTCACTTCACATTTCACTCAGCTTTAAATTATTTTGAACCTTCTCTGTCATTTTTCTTCCTATCCTTTTTTCTCCCATCCTAAGTTTACCTCACATTCACCCAAATATGCAGCTTGATCCAGCTGCTTCCCTCATTCTCACAGCAGCTGTTTTTCGGTTTTTGGTAATAACAGCTCTGGGATTGGGCCATCAACAAACTGAAGTGCACAAACATGTAAGGAGGCAAAGCTGAGGCCTAGCACACTGAATACACGCTTAACCACTGATTTGATTGTATAGCTCTAATTGGACAATATAAATTAATTTAAGCATTAACCATAAATTTAATATGGTGGATGTTCCTTTGTAGGTTTATTGCAGCATTAGAGAAGTTTTGACTACACATACTGTGTAGCTCTGCAGTAATCAGAGTAGAAAACAATATATTTCAAGACAACCATGACAATATTGAACACAAAAAAAATGTGTGAGTGAGCTACAAATCATTATTATGTTTTGAGTATATTGTGCACATAGCCTTTATCTGGAGAGTTTCTTTGTGTTTGTTATGCCCACGTGGGTTTTCTTGGGGTACTCGGGTCCACAGAGATGCAGATTAGTTTCACTGTTGCATCTAAATTTGTCATGGTCCTGGCAGGGTTTTTCCTTCTCTCTCTCTTTCTTTCTTTCTCCCTCATCTCACACTATCTCTCTTCTCTCAGGTGGAACGGTTGTTCACGCTGGACCTGCCCGCTGGCGGAGCTTCTGATTTTCAGGGGCTTCAGCCATCACACCTGTTTCCCATCTCCACATCAGAGAGAGGGACCAGCTTGTGCTTCCACTCTCTGCCAGATCGTTGTCACCTCCATGGTGGTAATTGGCTCTTTCATGCTCTTACCTTGCACTTGCCTTGTGTTTCGTTTAATACCTGCCTTCTAGTCTACCTCCAATGTCTTCCCTGGTGAAAGGAGGTCCCTCTCTCCTATTTCTCTACTCTGTGAAGCGATCTGAGCACAAACTACTTGATACGGTTACCCTTTACTGCATGCTGGTCACATGCCTTTCAAAGGACTACACACCTGTAATTCACATGACTGCCCATTCTCCACTCCTCTCCTTCTCCGCTCCCCCGGAGTCCTCCAGCCCACCAGTAACCCCTCCTGTACCTAACGGAAGAAATACCCAAGTAATCTACTCATTACCAAAATCAAGATCAGTTCAGAAAGACTCATCTCTGGCTGAAACTAACTCCTGTTTGCTCCCTGGCAGGGCTCCCCACCTAGTTCCTGTAAAAGAAATACTTACTTTACAAGATTATCTGTTGCAACTCCTGGTGCTGTTCTTTCTAGTAATTCCTGTAATAAAGCTCTTTAAACAGCCATTTAAAGAGCTCCTTTGAATCCTTCCTGGATGAACATGCAATTCTGGAAGTGTTCCAGTCTGGGTTTAAATCTCGCCACAGCACTAAGTCTGCTCTGTTAACGGTTTTTATATTCTTTTAGCAACAAAATCTGGTGACTCGTGCTATTGGACTTGACAGCAGACTTTGACACTATCAACTATGAGATCCTATGCGTGGGCATGGCTCTCCAGTGGTTTTGATCCTACCTCAATAGAAGTTTCTGTGTCGGCATGGATGACTTTACCTCTTGCTCTTTGCTGCTCTCCCCTGGGAGGTACCACAAGGCTCCATTTTTGGACCTCTATTTTTCTCTTTGCACCTGCTGCCTCTTGGCACTATTGGCTGTGCCCAACCTCTCCTGAACTGATTTATTGACACGAGGGGATGGATGACATAAAGTTTTCTAAATTTTAATGAAAACAAGACAGAAGTTATGTTGTTTATATTCAGTCGCACCAATAGTCCCCCCGTGCCAACCTTTCCTCGCAGGCCCCAAACAAGAAATCCATTATCACAAATTTAGTTGTGAAAATTTATCATACTCTAAAGCTTGATACTCATGTTAATACAGTCGTAAAATCCTTCTTTTTCCAGTTGAGACTGCTGTCAAAACTCGTTCTCTCAGGTCAGTAGATCAAATGCTTTTATTCGTTCAAAACACTCAATGCAAACTCAGAAGTGATAGAGCTTTCACAGTTGAGGCTCCAAAATTGTAGAATGAGTTGCCATTGCACGTCAGACAGGCTCCTTCACTTGCTGTTTTTAAATCTCGTTTAACGACAAACTTTTGGCCTTGTATGAGATGTTGACTGTCATTTTGAGTTACTTTTATACACTCCTTTATTCTTTAACTTCTACAGCTATTTTGTTTCTGGATCTTTTACCCTCTGGCCTGTGTTTGTCTTTTATCTTGATATGGCATTGTTGTACAGTATTTTGGTCAGGCCTGTTATAATTTTTTAAAGTGCTTTGTAAATAAAGTATTATGGCATGGTATGGAACTGGTAGATGTAGTCATTAATTTGTGGGCCGATCTTGGTTCATTTGCTCCCATACAAAGTGACTGAATATATTTTTGTGTTTTTGTTGCTTAAAAGAAGGAAATTAGATTGTAGCAGTTGTATTTAGGACAAGATGTTTAGTTACAAGTTATCAATCTGGACAGTTCAAAGGTGTGAATATCTTTCCAGATAAGTAGCAGATGCAGTGTGCATATCATTCTTCAAAGAGAAATACGTGACTGCCATGCCAGCAATCTCTGCAGTGCATTAAGTACAAATTAAGCAAATCAAGGGAATTGGATCTCATAGACACCCTAAAGAATTTGAATGCTCATTGTAGTAAAATGTCAGCATATTTTCCCCTTTAACAGTAAGCTATTGAATTGTATTGGCAAGCTTTAACAGTGATAGATACTACATATTGACATATATATTAAGTATAACCTACTAATATTAATCAGATGTATGGACTTTGACAAGTGCAATACCAAATACATTTCAACAGATATGGTAGTGTAATAATCACTGCAGGGATTTTAATTTCTTTAGTATCACCTTCATTTAGACATTTACAGCACAGAATACTGATCCTGAAAGCACATCAGCTGCAGTGAGACAGTGTTTTCTACTCACACTCTATAGAATGCGGTCTGAAACAAATCTCATCTAGATAGATAGATAGATAAATAGATAGACAGATAGATAGATAGATAAATAGATAAATAGATAGATAGATAGAATGCCTTTATTGTCATTATACAGACTGCATTCTAAAGCTCCTAATCTTTCCAGAATTTAATTAATATTTTACATCCTGTACCAAGTTTCTGAGCACTGAAACAGGAGCTATAAGATACCAACTACAGTCACATAACTTGGGAGGTTTTCAAAAAAGCTGGACAGACATTGCATCATGGTTTTGAGGAATTGCACGCTTCGTAACTAGAACAAAGCTTCATGAACTATGGGCTGCTTTTTCCTACAATGAAATCTCAGCAGTCTTTGAATGACCAATATATTTATTCTGCAGATCTACCCTATACCCTCCTCACACTCTCCAGCATAGTAGAAAAGCCTTTTTATACTAGACAAACATATTGATTGATTGGCTGGTTTATTGATTCCTGTAAAATGTAAACACAGAACCATAGGATATATCTGAAGTTGGATTATGAGCCAAAATGTGCCCAGATGTCTGCATTGCTGCAGGGCACGGGATGAGAGTTCTTTCCTTGGCTCCAAAGTAACATTTCTAAATAGATATAGATGGACGGTACACATTTGTACAAAAGGTGTCTTTAGAGTAAACAGAAGAAATTAAAGAGCACTCACACAAAAACCCCCCAACGAAATGTTTTGCATTTATAGCTAAATATAGAATAAACTGATACTGTGTTTGCATTATGGTTTCAATACATTTTCTGCATCTCATTTATCATTCAGAATGCTGGTCGAGTGATGGCTTTACTTTCCAAGCAGTGCTCACCTCGAGCCCTACTGTATTTACGGCCATGTTCCTCTGCGGATGATACAATTTCCAATTCATTAAGCCGGGTTTTGTTTGAGAGGGCCTGCAAATTAAAGTGCCGGATGCAGTTTTTTTTTCACCCTCTTTACACCCTTCATTTGTGTGGATCTTTCTCTACTCTTACACAGCGGAGTGTTGCAGTGAACATGACTTTGTCTCTAAACCTCTAATATAGAGCCTGCCTCCTCAATGCCCTCCACTGTGTGTGTGTGTGTGTGTGTGTGTGTGTGTGTGTGTATGTGTGTGTGTGTATCCTTTTTAATCTAACAAAGAAACTCCGCCCAACTGTGTTCTTTCATTAGCTCCCCACCAATGCACCCTACCAAAACAAGCAGAAGTACTTGTTTACTGTGTAACAATACACAAGAAGCATAAACAATCTGATTCAGCAAATCACCAACTCTGTTATTCTGTTTAAAACCTTTGCTCATACCTCATGAACTGATTGTTTAACCAGTGTGGACCCAGTAAGTCAGTATGACTGTTTTCTTCCAATGACAGCTATAACAGCTATTTTGATCATTCGCACTGAAAACTATCTTAGAATATTGCATGTGATATTTGTCATTTTTGTGACCACACTACCAGCTTTGGAGGGTATGTAGGGTATACAGGGAATGCAGCGCTTTGACTTAATGATAATATCACCATACTAACAGTGATTTGCTGACATTTGCCATTTTTTAAACTATATTTGATAAGCAGAAATAAACTGAAAACAATGCCAAGGCTGATTGGAATAGGCTTCTTCTTTTCCCCCCATTTTTTTTTTAAACCAGAAATGTTTTTTTAGACATTTAAAAATGATTAATTTGTGCTGGCTGTAGCAGGAAATTCAAGATATTCTCAAATTGGTAAAGGCAGGACTCAATCCATTTGATAACCTACAGTATCCAGTAGGTGGTGATTTAAAATGTAAATATTATTATAAGGCATCCAGTTGTTTGTCCAGTTTCAGCCTGCACCAAACTGAGCAACCGATTTCTACCCTCACACTTATATTATATTATATTGGCTAAACACAGGAAATGCTATGTTTTGGAGGTGGAGGTGTTGCGACAATAGAGGCATACCTAAATTTAATAATGACGCCCAAATATATATTTAACTAACGTCACAGGGAAATCAAGGAAGCAGAGTGTGTACATAGATTTATTGCATTCCTTCACATTTTATGCAGCATGCTCCTGTGCTCAAGGTAGGAACAATATTTTAATATTACCACCAGCTCCCTTTCCACCGCCCCACAATTTCTCTCAGTAAATTTGTACAAACCACCCAATTCAGAAACCCAAATAATCTGGTTCAAAGTTCCACAGAGACAGGGTAGACAATATAGAGAGAACATTAACTTGAAAATATATTTTTGTTCCTTGTCTGTGTCTATGTTTTGGTTCTCCCCCCCCCCCCCCACCACCACCCCCCCACACATGCAAACCA
>VUQJ01017090.1:11170-21382 GCA_015108635.1 Andinoacara biseriatus | reverse complement strand
GAAGCAAAGTATGTGTGAGAGAAACAGAAGGCATCGGAGGAGCGATTAGTGCGGTGGTATCCATCATTGGAGCAGCACTGCTCTGGTCGATTGCCACGGACACTGAGGAATACTTCATCTGGTCCCACTGAGAGAAATACACACATACACACGCACACACACACATCCATTTATTATTCTGTAGTGCAAAACCCCAGCCTCAGCCTCCCTGCTTCTTCCTCACTCATTTCTTTTTTGTCCAAAACACTCTTTTTTTTGTTGCAGGTTTTCTACACTATTCCACCCTCTGACCTTCTTGGAAGCCTGTCCTGATATCACTCTCTTTCTCTTACTGAAAGCCTGTCTGCAGCAGCTCCACTCGCCATCTCTATTTATTATGCCAGCATGCATATTGCATCGGCTGGGGTGCGTGTGTGTGTGTTTCTGTTGGTGCTCAGGGCTGTGTAGGAGTGTGTTTATGCAAGCGCATTTGTATGTCTCTGTGTGTGCAAGCTTGCATGTCTTCACAGACGCGTGTGACAGCTGGAGACAGATGTGTGAGTGTGAGGTCATAAATATCATTAAACTTACAGCGCAGCACTTTGCACAGTTCACTCAGGCTATGAAAACAAAGGCAAAACAGACTCAACCCCTGATCTTTATTTCATGACGGTGAGCGTATTAGTAGTTGTGCATGTAATATATATATATATATATATATATATTCATATATATATATATATATGAAGTTGTGCTCAGGCAGCGACGTCACTATTTTCAGTGATTTAAACATTGTACTCGGAGCAGGTGTCCAAAACTTGCTGTTTGTTCACGTATCTTGTGTTTCTCTAATATTGTTTTAGATGCAGTTCCGTATTGGCAACTTTAAAATGCTGGTGAAAATCAGACTTTTAGAGTTTAGATTCTGGTCAAATCTAAATGTCTAAACTATACACAAAGCATCAGCTATCAGCACTTTCGGTGCTAAAATATGTTTTGGATTAACGCTGAAAAATCAATCAAAGTAGCTTATTTTTTTCCTCTTTTCTAATTAAATTTTCTGTTGTGGTATGCCAGAAGTCCCAGCTTAATAATCATGCCAAAAGAAACTGATGAATTTTAAAAAAAAAATGAGAGAGAGAAATGGGCACAAAATGGAAGATGAAATCAATTCATTGTTCGAGTTAAAGAAAACACAGAGGGTATATTTCCATGAACAGAAAAACAAGAGGGGAGAAAAAGTTTGTTTGTTCGCTGGTGTCGGCCGTGTCGTCTGAGAAGGATTTATATCCCGGCAGGGGCCAAGCCTGGCAGAAGGGAGGCGACTGAGGCTCGGTGGCGCTTTGGAGGCTCAGCGCCATGCATAAATCACCCACCTGGAAGAGCTACAAAGACTGGCATTGGCTGTGGCACTGCGCCATCGGCCGTTTGTGTGGAAATGAGAGGAAAACAGCCGCTCTCATAATGGCACGGAAATCACTTTTTTTTTCTTAAAGCTTGCCGCATTACAATGCAACACTTTGCATTTGGGTTCTGATGGGGGGGTGAAGAATGGATGTGAAGGAAAGAAGGAATGAGAGGAGCTAAAGGAGACGCGAAGGAAAAAAGGACGAAGGAGACGTTTGAACTGCAGTGGTCACACACAGAACTGTGGATAACTCACTGATGGACGTTAAACAAGACAAATGTGCTATGATCTCACATCCGTGTCCAAGTGTGTGTTCTGTTCGGTGTGTGTAAGACAGAATAAACTTTTGCTCTGGTCTCTTGAGTGGAGACCTGGGGAGGGAATGTTGGATGCAGCTCTGACCCACAGTGCGCTCCAGAGTTTTCCACCTTCCAAAGACCTGGGAACAGGACTCAGCGCAGACACATGTGGAAGACGTCAAATTCACCAGCACAGCTCCATCAAAAAATAAACAGATGAATATTACGGCACTTGCGTAATTATCAGGGGTCAGATGTTTACTTATTTTAGAGCTTAAACACATTAAACATTATGATCTCCACATAGAAATGAAAGCATTACTAAGACTTATCCACAGTACAGGAGTATAAATAGAGAAAGTGGTGAGAGTACACATACAGGTATTGTGAATACTGGAAGTCTTTAAAGTATTAAAGTAGCAATACATATATACAATTTTATACAAATATGTCCCTTTTGACCATGTTTCCCGCTATGTTGCGTCACTTCTTTCTTTTTAAAGCAACATTGTCCGGGAACTGCAGAGATTACTCATGATGTTTTCCCATCGTTGCTTGATATCGGGTTTCAGCTCATAAATAGCTCAGGGCCTCTGTGTCATAATTTTTTGTTTCACAATGGTCCAAATGTTTTCTGTGGGTGACAGGTCTGGACAGCAGTTTAGCACCTGGACTCTTTTACTGCAGAGTCGTGCTGCTGGAATTCATGCGCAGTGAATGGTTTGGACAGTGTCTTGCTGAAATAACAAAGGCTTTCCCTGGAGGGAAAAAAAAGAGTTGGATGACAGCATATGTGGCTGTTGTTTCCAAAGCCTATAAATACTGTTGAGGGCGTCTGAAGATTTACCCAGAGTTACCCATTTCTTGTGCGCCACCATAAAGGATGTCGGCTTTTAAACTAGACTCAGTGGAGGATGCAGTTTTTAATATCTTGGGGAAATCCAAAGTGAAATATCTACAGATTGGGGAGAAATAATAGGAAAACCAACATGGAGCACCAGTTAGCTGTTGGGATACCATGCACTGCCAAATGCTCCTTAGCGTTGATCCTTACAGTATCTGAAACCCTACTGATGGGATAAAACACCATTTCAAAAGATATTCCCTACTTTGGTGTTTACATGATGCTGGCTGGGAGTGCTGTCAAACAGGTCAGTCAGAAAACTTCCAGAGATATTCAGCTGTACTGAGAACTTTGTATTGATTTGCACTGACCCTTCTCGCTGAAGGGGATCCATGCAACGCCACAAAAAATGTACTCCACAGCATATCGATGCCTCCAGTATTTGGGTCTTTCTGTTAGTTTCTCCCTAAATGCTCATTATAAATTTAGCTGCTACGCCGCATGAATAAAAGCCTGGGTAGCACTTTGTAATAACTACACAATATCCAGCAACAGTAAGGTGTTGATTAATACTCAATTCATCATTTAAAAACCATCATTAGCGTGTTATTTGTAAACATGGCTATAAATGCTTCCTCTTGCTTAATGTGCATGTTTAATGACGGCATTATTATACTTTATAAATGATGGATTAACTATTTCTAAATAAAGCATCACATCAAGTACTAAAAAGTTATTTAGGAGCTGTTAGTTCATGGTGTAGTGAATGAAAAAATGAGTTGTTCGGTGCTGCGCTTTCACACAGGTGAACTCAGGTGAACGATGAAAGATGAGGTCTCGGTCTCCTCCTCTGCCACAGTGAAGACTCAGAGCAGCTCCTCAGGGTAAGGAGGTGATCGGGTTCAGGGGTGGCTCGCCTTCTCCTTCATCAGGGAGAATCTCAAAGCAAATGTCATTCTAAGGAATCCGAACCCCAGCCTGTATAAAACAGGGACCTTACTGCAGTAAAATCAACAGATACCAGTATTCAGTGCCCATAATGAATATAAAAGCAGCACTCTCAGAAATACTACTCTAACGCAGAAGGAAATACATTTATTGATATAAAACGATATTTTGTGCAGCAATTCTCACACAGAGTACTCTATCTTTTTATATCAATCGTGACTTCTTTTTGGCTCCTATTTGATCATCAGTTATGATTATAGAAAATCAACAGTTCATATATTAACATGTTACTAACATGTGATCTTACATGTTTGTTTAGCTTTAAATCCTGGAGTGAACAACACCACATCATCACATATCAATGATGTTATTGTTTGCATCCTGCGATAAATATTTGTATGCTCTGTGTCACTTTGTGCTTCGTCTGTTCCTTTTTCTCTTGTGACGATAGCTGAGACTTGTTTGAGTCTCGAGCTCCTGCTGACCTTCCAGTTTCATTAATAAATGCTTTGTAAGTCATAGATGGGCCTCACTTTAGAAGAGCTAACACAAAATACTGAACAACTGGTAACTGCCTGAATTAACCATAAATTACATTATGAAAAAAGTATTTATAAAACACCCACAAACAATAAGCTCATATCTTAATCATTACAGGTATAAATGTGCATCTAAATACTTTGTTAGTCATTTACAGGCTTTCTAAATGACAGCATGAACCATTAATTGCTCCTAACTAACTTGTTATTACTTGATGTAATTCTGTATTTAGAAGCAGTTAATCCATCATTCCTGAAGTATAAAAATCCTGTCATTAATCCCTTTATATGTGAGTTTATTAATCAATAAAGAAATGTACATCCATGTTTATAAATTACATACTAAGAGGGACTAATGATTTATAAATTATGAATTAAGAATTACCTAAAACCTCACTAATGCTTAATCATTTGTAGTTATTATAAAGTGTTATTGCGTTTGGGCAGATAAATAAAATATATGTGGTTTTGTTTCAGAGATTTTTTCTTGTGGAAAAGAGCAGCATGCAAACAGGTTGATGTGATAAAATCCTCGGTGATGCGCAGGTACTAAAACTGAAAAGTGACTTTAAAGCTACTTTAAATACTCGGTAAATCCTCTAATCCTCTGGGCTTGTCACTTTGAGCATCACCTTTTACAAAGGACTTAGTGAGCTGCTGTATTAGAGCAGCTAAAGATGTTATATCACATGCACTTTGTTCATAGAGATGTTTGGGATAAAATGCAAATGAATACATGAGAATAAGAGTGAATAAAAGAATAGAAAAATGTTTACTTTCTAAACTTTCTTATTTATTTATTAAGCAGAACACCAAAAACTTTCCTGGACAAATGGAGCAATACAGTCTTGTATAAACTTTAATACATGGATGACCCATGAAACTGTTTGCTGACATAAATATGTAGTTAAGCACTCACTCACACACACACACACACACACACACACAATGCAGTAACAGCATTAACATTCACGGGGAGTTGAGTCTAGTGTGGGTCTGTGTCGGCGGTCCACTAACATCAAAGACACAGAAAGGGAGGAAAACAGCAAGAACAATGGGAGGGGGAAAATAATAGCAAAAGGGGAAAGGTTCGAGAAAAGTAATGGAAGCTTTGTGAAGCAGTGAATCTGTCTATACGCAGAAAGAGGTGGGGACAGATGGAGAAGAGCAGTTGAAATGGCAGTGGGATATTTCCCAGCACTCCAACCCAGGGCACAGCTACAACAAGCTCAGAGCACTTATTGTTACTCCTGTCACACAAAAACAGATGCAACTCGCTCCACTTTTAGGAATTAAAGAAAAAAAGAACGCGACTGGAGTCGCAGCATGGGGTCTGAACAGCTGTAATTACTTTAGTCTTGTCAGACTTTAAAGTCAGCAATTGTAGGAGCTGTCACTCCGGTTAGCTGAGCGAGAGGAGTCACAGGTTTTTAGGCCACACTGGTGTTACGTAACAGGTGGATGTGTGAATGCTCTGGATGTGACAGCAGAAACCCCCAAATCCTATGAGGCAGACGCAGCGTCTCGCTGTCAGCTCGTCACCCAGATGATGCCACCTGTCTGTGTTTGTTTATACAGGTGATGTCTGTGAATCTAAAAGAACGTTTCCCCGGGTCGGAGTGAAAGATTCAATTAGCAAAGTGGAGACAGAAGTGGTTTAGGCAAGGTTACAGCACAGCGTTTTGTAAAACTGCTCTTCATCTCACCAGTGGACTAAAGGAATGCCTGCTGGCATTTTCATGACAACCCAACCAAAACAGACTCACCTGAGATGACCAACATCATCTGAAATTTGATATTGCCTCCATTTAACATCTGTACTTAAGCAGTACTCAGAATCCCATTTATGAAATGAGCCTCTGCGCATCTGCAGTTTCAACCATCATGACAGCGATCCTGGAAATAGATGGACTACACAAGCGTGTGCATAGGCAACATGAAAGGTAAGAGGCTTTTTTTTAAAAGAAAGAACTTCAAACCTTTTTCACCTTTGCAGTAAGTGGCAAGGAGCCGATATTCTCCTGTCTGCGCATTCAGCAGTTCAGGCTCTCCAACAGGTAAACAGCAAAGATCTCTTTCCCTCACAGATGTTGACAGATGTAGAAAAGGCTTCAGTACATTCAACAATGGCACCTTTGTCTATGAAAACCAAACTCAATATGGAAAGAGTGTAAAAGAAAAACCCTATTTATTTTTTTAATCTATTTTTACTCTCTATTGCACTTATTTATTACCTACAATGTATTTCCAGTTTTCAGGTTCTCTCACCTATTTAATATGCCCATATTCACTATTATTTCCATTTTTATGCATTGATTGTCAGCAAATTAAGGACTTTCTTCATTATTTCTTTTGCCCAGCAGGGGGTGGTTTCTCTGCTTTCAAAGATAAAAGATTGTGTAGAGTTTTTAAGGGTGCTGCGGCCCACTTAAAAACCAGAAAATCCCACTACAAGAGCAGTAAATACTGCGGCCCACCTGCAGTACCTTCATGGCCCCTTGGAGGGCCGCAGCCCATACTTTGGGAACCACTGGTGTAGATGTCTACAAAATAAAAAACAATCTCTGACCTCAATAAAAACTGCACTAATTAGATCTAAAATGCTAGTTTCAAGTGTTATTAAATACAACATGATGCTCGTTTTGATTCCCGTTACAGTCACAGAGGAGGATGAAGCAGGGTGTGCTTTAGGGCAGCGCTGCTGTGACTGACAGGTCGCTACTGTATGAGCATACAGTGTTCTCGCTCATTGCATCCAGCTCAAGGCTTCACGGTGGGACGTCACTAACCTACAGGGGAAGTCATATGGAGGTGGCTACATCTATTTTTTACTAATACATTTTATGCTTTTATGCCCGTGTAAAATAAAGAGGCCAGCTGTCTGTGAGGTTTTACCTTTACCACAAGGAGCTGAACCATGAAATTTTGCATATTTGTTTTTTACTCTTCAAAGATGTGCAACACAATATTCATATTCCTGGATGTTTACACTTTGGCTGTATTTATCTGAAACGGAGAGTAAACAACATGGACCATTTCACACTGCTAATTCTATTAGCATACATTATGTACGCTAATGTTGTGCAGGCTCTTTCACACGCCTAATTTGCTTAGCATAATCATATGATCATATTGTGCTGTGTGATTGGCTATACCTACTTGACTTATTGATTAGCCTGTGATTCCAACTTCTGATTGGCTGAGCATTGTGTAACATGTTGGTTAGTAGTACAGGCTATGACTCATCATTGAGCAATATTAAAGCCATACCTACTACTCAGCAATATTGCTCAAATATAAACAAGATGGTTGCGTTCTGATTATAGTGACGTTATGCATATGAGCAGATTCTGTAGTATGGCTGCATTATATAGTAGTATTCCTGTACACACGAGTATATTATGAATATGTGATTACCTTGTAACTGTACATTATGTCTTCCTTATTGCTATAGACTATATGATGAGAAAGACATGTATGTAGTATGCACCAATTTACAAGAGTGCGGTATGTACTTTCTCTAATTTGGTTATTTTTTGTGTCTGTTTTAGGATGTGGTTATCAAAAAGTATTTTTGCAGTAATGTTATAGATAATCACAGAATATCAATCTCTTACACTATGCTTAAAATTGTTGTTGTTGGAAACACATTTTTCCTGGAATATATAATATATCTTTACTAACCCAGGGGTGACTAAAAACATTTGGATAAAGGTTTAGGGCAAGGTCTCCAAATTAGGGCAAAACAGTTTTGTTGAAGGTAATAAGATGCCTGCTGAAGGGTCTTCTATTATGAAATGGGGCTGTAATGTTATCCTGACTTCTGGGACATTCTGAACTCAACCAGTGGGTCCACAGGTCACCATCTCAGATTTGAGTGAAAATTATTGTGTATAATGAACACATGCAAAATTATAGACCTCAGCTCCAAAGGTTTTCTGAGACATGGCCCTCCAACCATTGGGTGCCGTGCTCTATATTTGACCTCGTGAATCATGATTTTAAATTTTCTAATATTTCAACAGGCAATATCTCCTACATTAATAATATGCTTAGCCTGAAAATTGGTGTCCTGGGTAATTTTGGCCCAGACTTTCAGAATCTGGCATCATAAATATTGCAGCTTCTCTCTTTGTCAAGTTATCAACCCTTTAAAAAAAACCCTTAAAAAACAATATTTTTCAGGGGAAAACACAAAATTCAGATTTCAAAGTCCTCCAATGATGCCGGGATCTCTCTCAGAGACCACTTAATGCCATATTCCTATTATTTCAGGCAGGTTTGTGTGTTTGGGGAAGATTAGCTCTGTAGAAATCATAAAATTAAGGGACTCAGAAAAGGGTTCTGGGTGAAAAAAAAAGACTTTTTTGCTTGTTTTTGCCTGTCCGGTTGAGTACCTGGGCAATTGCTCAAGGTAATGCCACTTGACAAACATAATTTTACATATCTCATAAGAGTCCAAAGACTGATGAGAAGATGATCAAGGATAGGAATACTAGGGCCTCACCTTGGAGTGAAGCATGGAGGAGGGACTCATCAGGGATCCGTCGGTGGTCGTGCTTGTACCTGCAGGGCCCTGAGCAGGTAGGCTGGAAGAAACCATCACCTGATGGAGAATTATTGTGGATCAGGCAGTTGTTGAAGGTTTGGGCCTAGGTGGTCTGATATTCAAGTGCAAAAACGTATTGTTGCCATTATTAATAATTCACAATTATCTTCTTCTTCCTTTTTTCGGTCTATTATTTTTTCTATCCAGTTTATTTATTACAATTTTCCATGTTGTTTTTGTGTGTTGTGTAAATGGCCCATTATTGACCCTGACAACCTGTTTTCTGACTGAATGCAAACACAAACTCTAACTTTGTGCTTCAACAAAGACTTGTAATACCTGCCATAGTAGTGACCGCAGTTTTACAGGCTGCACACTCAGATTGGGTTTATTCTTGTAGTCCGTCTCTAATCACCTCATGCACACAAGTGCGACCTGAGGGGATTTCTTTTAAACACATGCACCTACAGTAACTTTATACTGGGATCTGAGTTCTCGTCGACGTGGGTGACCGCACGTCAGTTCGGTGCTGCTGCTGCTGACATGCTGTTTTTACCGCACATGTACAAACATGACAGTATCGGCGAAGCCCTGTCAACAGTTTCCTCAAACTTCCTTAAACTTGAAGCTCTAGAGAGAAAAAAAAAAGCGTAGGTAACAGATTTAAAGGGCTTTAAGGAGATTTTCCAGAATCACTTTAGCAGATGATGAAGATGTGTGGATCACTATGGCCGTTCCCTTGGGGTAATTATTTAGCAAAAGTGCACAGAGTGGCCTGCCGGTGGGGGGCTCCATTTAGAAAGCGAACTGAAAAGACTAGTTAGTATTAGGCTGTTATTGAGTGCATTAGTGAGTCAGATCAGAGCATGCCATCTCTACTAAGCAGTCACCATGTGGCAGCTCTGCACAGACACAATGAGGTGTTTGTGGTTCATTTAAAAAAAGTGATAAGGGATTTGTGGTGCTGCACTGCTGCCTCCGGGCTCATCCTAGGCAATTCTTTGTTAACTGACGAGACTTAAAAATCAAGAGCCATGACAGCTGGGGTTGAAAATCAAAGTTGAGGAGCCAAGTGAGCCACTGCAGCCAGTGCTAAAGAAACAAAACACCAAAACAAAATGTATTTGTGAGTCCACAGCAGCTGACGTCATCCGTCAGGCTGCCCGACACTTCTCTGAGCCCAAAGGGAAACTGCTGGATACGACATCAACATGCAACAGATTTGATGTCAGGACAGTTGCAGATGGACATCAAATGTGTGTGTGTGTGTGTGTGTGTGTGTGTGTGTGTGTGTGTGTGTGTTCTTGGGTGGTTGAGGATAACTGATTTTAGTTGAAAGGGCTTTGCGGCTCAACCAGCACATGTCACTCAGGCAGCTGCAGCTCAGCAGGGATCCAGAGATCCGCAGAACGGCTGACGGTCCGAATAACATGCAAGAGTGCACATACACAGACACACAATCCCTCTTGTGTCATAGTCTTAATGCTCCAGTCTTGTTGTATATGTTTAATCGTGGTCGCCGTTTTGTGCATGTGCATGTGTGTTTGCCTGCAGACTAAGACTGTTACTAGTCTCTGGTGTGTGATAATAGCCTGCTTAAACCTGGCTCATGCAATAGAGGGCACTCTCACACCTCTCTCAGCATC
>VUQJ01017088.1:2638-13881 GCA_015108635.1 Andinoacara biseriatus | reverse complement strand
TAACAGGATTCTTGTTGAGTTGCCACAATTAGACCGCCCTGAGTTAAAGCTGGATTTAGACTGACATAGTGAAAGAGTGCAACCTGCTCAAAATATATCTATAAAAATGACACAAAATAGGAAAAGAAAATCTCACATCAACCTCTAACTTCTATGTGTAAGACTAGAGGGGAAAGGGGAAATATACAATCTTTTGTCACAAATGTTAATAAACAATCTTCAGTGGGGTAGTCTAAAGCTTTTAGCTTTAGACTAGCTTTGCATTTGGGGTATTTGCTGATAATTATAGCTCTTTGCAGCCCTTTTACTCACACGACTCGTCCTGCATTTATTTTTAAACTTCTCTTTAGTAGCCGAAAAAAACACCCAAAGCTGATCCTGCTCAACTTCAACACCCGATATGTCCAAATCAAACTGATTAAAACTTTAAAAACATGTTTAAAACATTAAAAAAAAAATTTAATCTGCACCTATGTGAAGTCCAACGAAGTGGCTCAAGTGACGTTACATGAGATTCATTTGCTACGAAGTATCAAATGCAGATCTGTTAATCAGTGGGTTTTTCTGACTCATTTGCATGCACACGTTTGTGTTTGTGGAGTTTCAGCCAGGTGGAGAACTGTTCCCCACAACTAGTGCATTTGTAAGGCTTCTCGCCAGTGTGCATCCTCATGTGTCCTTTCAGGTCCGTTTTGTGACCAAACACTTTATCGCATACGGTGCATTTATACGGTTTCTCACCCGTGTGTGTTCTCGTGTGCCTTTTCAAAGTCGTGTTGGTAGCAAATTTCTTCTTGCAGTAGGTACACTTGAAGGGCCTTTCCCCCGTGTGCACTCGCAAATGATTTTTGTAAGCAGATGAATCCGCAAACTCTTTGCCGCATTCACTGCACGTGTAAGGCTTCTCGCCGGTATGGATCCTTATGTGCTTCTTCATATTCACACAGGAGCTGAAGCTTTTCCCGCAGTGGCTGCATTTGTAGGGCTTTTCCCCAGTATGAACTCTAACGTGCAGGTCGAGATTATAACGCCGGTTGAATCCATTCCCGCAAATGTCGCACTTGAAGGGCTTCTCTGCCGCGTGAATTACTAGATGTTTGTTCAAATCCCAGCTTTCCCTGAACATCTTGCCACAAGTGTCGCATTTGAAAGTCTTTTCAACGGTGTGCGACTTCATGTGAAATTTGTAGTTTTTGAAATTCGTCATCACCTTGCCGCACCTGTCGCACTTGTAAGGATTTTCCTCATCCTCGGCTCTACCGCCGTCATTCTGATTTGATGCTTTAACACGTTTTTCACTATGTCTCCTCTTTTGTGTTGGGTCGGTACTTTTACTTGATGCTGTGCTCCTTTTGTTATGTTTCTCACTTTGTTGTGCCTCAGTAGTATGTGTGGGTGCACCATTCTCATCCTTGTGTCTCTTCTTTTGCATTGGGTTAGCGCTTCCTTCCGATGTTGCCCTCCCATAATTTTGTCTTTTAAGCCTTGTTGTTTCCTTACTACTTGAAGACATTGTGTCTCCATGTTTATGTCTCCTGTGTTTTGTTAAATCCTTAGTTCGCGTTGACATGCTCTGATGTGTATGTCTCTTACTAGATATTGTTTTAGCACTTGAAGTATTCTTACTTTGTGCTGGTTCAGTGTTTGAAGGAGAAGCTTCCTTCCCTTCACTGTGTTTCTTTTGTGCTGGGTTAGAACCTGAAGTTGAGGATGCATTGCTCTCAGTGGGTTTCCTATTTTCTGCCTGGCCTGTACTTGCATTTGATGCCACCTTCTCTCGGTCACTTGTCTTATTTTGCACTGGCTCAGGACTGTCAGCTGATGTGTCATCATGACATGTAACGTCAGCTGTTGGCTCAGTATCTTCGTTTGTGTCGCGGTTGTTGTGTTTGTCATTTGCCATTGATTGATGAGTTGTATTTGTTAACATTTTTCCATCTCTGGGTTTCCTACTTGCAGCTAAATCAGTACTTCCACTTGGTTTTGTCTTCTCATCACATTTCTTTTTAGATTCAAGTTCAACGCTTGTAGCTGATGTTTTATTGTTGGTTTTTTCATCTAGTCTGGGCTCGACACCAACGGTCGTGGTTGGTCTCACAACTTGACTTTTCTCACTTGGTGCTGGCTCAACGCTTCCTTTTAATGGCAGACTCTTCTGATCGTGCTTCTTATGTGGTGTTACGTCGATGAACCTAGTTTCTGTTGGGGTCTTTTTCAGTGTTGGTTCAGTGCTTTTTGGAGATGCTGTGTAGTCACCCCTTTGTTTCGTTGCTCCAGCAATTGCAGTAGATGTTTTATTCCCAACTGCATGATTCTCGTTCTGTGCCGGCTCAGCACTTGCAGCAGATGCGATCTCACTATTACTTGTATCAGTCGGTATTAGCTCAGAATTACTGGTGGATGGTGTGTTTTCAACGTTGAATCTTCCATCTGGTGGTGACTCAGTAGTTGTACTCATTTTCATGGTCTCATTGCTGCATTTTCCAATCTGTGTGTCCTCTGCACCACTGTTTACTGTGGTGTTCCCATCATTACTTTCCTTATCTAACATCTGCCCTTCTGCATTAGCTGATGATATGTGTGTGTCATCATATCTTGTTGGTGTTTCACTTCCATAGTTAAAAGTTATATCATCTTGACTCTCCCCTTCATCCGAGTAGTGACAGAAGAACTGGTCATCACCATCTGGTGCTGGTACTGCAGAAGGCTCTCTGTCACATTTGTCTTTGTTTGAGTTGCTGGATCTGGGATCGTTATTTGCTGCACCGTTAGTTTGGTCAGGGCCTGAAGGTTGAGATTGATCACTGCAGGCATTTTGATCACAGGCTGGAGTCACCCTAGAAGCAGCAGTCTCCTGCTGCTGTGCGAGCTGCTGTCGTTCCTGACTGATGCACATTTCCTCACGTTCATCTTTAATCCGTGTAATATCAGGCTGCTCCAAAGCAGACTCACTCTCAGTGTTACTCTGCTGCTGCTGACTGAGAGAAGTCTTTGTGAGATCTAAAGGGAAGGAGGAGAAAATGGTAAAACTAGATTAGGGTTATAACTGTTAGCTAAAAATGACTTTCTGCATGTGACTGAGATATGGTAATAGCCCAGTGTTTAACCAACTTTCATTTTCAGGATCTAAATTTAAAATTACAGGAAGGAAACAGAGAAGAAGTATAGATGACAGCCTCAATGCGATCTCGCATCTTTAGAGGTATTATTTGCCACATCAAAAGTGATTCATCTGCACTTATGCGGGCAAAATAATTATCAGTGGACTAAAAATTGTTATTTTATTTTACTGCATGCTAATTTTAATTTTATTTATCTATCTATTTTGGTATTTTGACATCTGGTGTGGGCAGCAAAGTAACAATTTCATTGTAAAGGGAAACAATGTTTCTACACTGTGCATATGACAATAAAGCTTTGGATCTTGAACACAGGACAAGCCGAGCCCTGTGACACCAGGCAGAGCCCGTGCAAATCAGCACTCTAATATTTAATGCTGTGTAACATAATGGACAAATGTTAGTCGAAAGCAAAATATTTCTTTAATTGGGATGCCACCAAAATAGATAAAACATGCTCTGTTTACCCAAAGTTGGTGAATTCTATTCAGCAGGTTGAAAGCAGTCCTTACCAACAAAAAGTGCATTATTATTAAGCTCTGAAACTAGTTGTCAGAGGTACTGAAAAGCTGTGCTTTGGAGTTGTAGTGAAGCACACGGAGTTTAAAAGGAAGCTAATAAAGTAAAAGTACCTCAAAACTGCATCTGGGAATTGTTTGCACGGAAGTCTGCTTGGATACTTCTTATCAGTGTTTGTTGCGTCACAGATCTGTTGATTATTGGTGTTGTCTATAATTTATTGCCAAGTCGTCTTATTACATAAGATAATAATAAGACATAAGATAATAAGACATAATACATAAGTCTTATGTCTTACATAAGACGACTTCCCTAAGACATGTAATCTCGATATCCTACTTATCTTTGACTCAAATGAGGATTCGCGGACTGTGTTTTTGCTACAGACGGAGATACAACAGTAACAAACAAACGTGTTATTCTGTGGGAACCAGACGGCACGTTATTCCTGACAAACTGGTCAGATCACAGGTGAGACTTGGTACAACTAGGAGATGAATGCTGATTCCTTTTAACCACTGATCATTTTGAACATAACAGGCTTCATTAAAGAATAATGTGGTTATCTGACCGACCTTTATCTTGTAACTTTATCTCAGGTGTGAACATAGTATCCAGCAGTCTGCGTTGACGAGCGATTTCTGACTCGTACTCTTCTACTCTCTTTTCAAAAGCTCCCAGTATTTCCTGAGCAGCCGCTGTTAGCCGATCACAGACAAATTTACGCATGCTTGGAACGGGATACATTGTTGTATTTTTAAATAAAGATGCTGAAACTTCGTTGCAAACTCGGCGCCGTCGAACCTTGCGCACTTTTTCTTTTTACTTCCGCAATATATTGAGCGACGCATGCGTCCTGTTTCAACCCACTGCTGCCACACACTGGCCTGGAGGGCTCAAGCAAACAGTGGCGTGAAAAACTTTTTCCCCACTTCCTGATTTCAGTTTTTGCATATTTGTCACACGTACATGTTTCAGGTCTTAATGTAAGTTTTATTGTTAGAAAAAGACAACAAATGAAGTTTTAAATCATCATTTCATTTATTAGAGGGAAAAACAAGCTATCCAAACTCACCTGGCCTTATGTGAAAAGGAGATTTGGGGTTATGCAGCTGGACAATAATACGAGTCATATCATTTTCATACCCATCGACAACATTAGTGACCCCTCAAGCCCTATGAACTCCTGAGCTTGTAGGATGAGTTGGCAGACAAACAAACACACACACACACACACACAGATTTTATGTGTTATAGTTGGAGAAGCTAGTTCCTCAAGCTGTTGGTGCCAGGAACAACTGGATGTTTTGGAAACATAACAGTGTTGGGGTGACAAAAATGCAACACACACACATTCGATCTAGTGAAAGTGAGCATTTAATGTAACATGACATAAAGTTACACAGGAATCTCAATGCAACAAATAATACAAAGGATAAAGATTAAATACAAAATACCACAGACTTCCAGACTGCACAGATGGTTCTCAGGATCACATACTTGAAAAAAAAAATAATACTATAGATGCAAATATTTCATAAAAACAGGTGAATACAGTAAAACAAGTTAGAGACTGAATACTGGGCAATGCTGTCATTATTGCTTCTTATTACTTACTTTGATCCCCTCGACTAATTTTAAACAGGAACAATTAACTTCATTATTTTAACAATATGCAACTTTGGTAAAGACATTAACAAGTGATTTAGATCCAGCATCATGTATCTTCACTGGTTGTCTCCACAGCAGGTGCTACAAGGGCTTAGCCAAAGTCAGCCAATATGTGTGTGTGTGTAATGGTACATTTGCATTTCAGTCTACAATAAGTGCCCAAGTGAGATTTAAATTAGAGTCAAGCTAACAAAAAAAAGAAAAAAAATTACTCTAACTTCTGTAAGTACTTCAGTTTTGTTGTTCCTGCCATTTCTGTACAGGAAATTGTAATGCTAATACAGTAAAGGTCTTTACTTACTGTGTTCCCTTAAAGTAGAAACATAAACATGTAACCTAATGAATGCTAGGCAGGGCTGAACCATGTAAAGCAGACTCGGACTAAAACGATAACAACAGATATACATATAATGTAATCAGCAAATACAAGTTGAGTGTTTCCAATCCTTTCAAAAATTCTACAAAGTGTCTCCATCCATCAAAATTACAACAGAACTACTGATAGATCGACAGACAGCCTGCTTTACTGCATTTGCTTCTAAATGATACAATGGGACAATAATCGGGAGCAGTAAGCACGGTACCACCAAATATGATCCGACTCCAGCTCCTCGACCTGGTTCAACAGGGAAAAGTTCAATTTTATCGTCTTGTGTGACACTAAACTGTGCACATTTTTGTTCTTTGCCAAACAAAACATCATCCAAACATCAGCTGGAGTTATAAGACATTGTAATGTGTATTTCTCAACAGTGTTTTACAGACCAAACACAGATTTAATAGTTGGTAGACTGAATAATCATGATGATAATAATAATAATACTTCTAACTTTGAACTTTAGCAAATAAACAACGGCAAAAAGCAATACAGTAACAAAGCAAAGCAGTTAGTCACAGGCTGCAGAGATAAAGACATACAGTTGCATACAAACATTCAGGCACACATTTTGTTACATTTATAGATTTATTTTTAATACAGACATTGTGGCATGTACAGAAATTTCACTAGCTTAGAAAAACTGTGAATAGACTTGTAAAAAGTAAACAATGCAAGGAAAGGATATAAAGATATGAAGGCACTTCGAGCTTGAAAATCTACTGTTCCAAACCCTTACATCCATAATCCCTAAAGGAGCTGCAGAAGGAGTCAGAACACCTGGCCTGCAAGCTCATCACAAAAGTCAACACCTGAAGCCATCTATAGAAGACGTTTGGTAAGTGAGTGATGTGGACAGATGAAATTAAAACTGAGGTTTTGTAGCTACAATCACCAAAGATGTGTTCGGAGGCAAGAAGGAGCGGTTTTTGATATATACCAGAACTCTGCAAGCATTCTGCAAGGCAGAGTGGGGGAAAACGTATAAATCCCCATTACAGAGACACTTTGTTGGCTATATACCAACCATATACAGTAAGGGGGGCTTTAATGTTGCTCTGTAGTGCAGTGGCTTACACATTTGCTTAGGAAGCGAAAGGTGGCTGGGTTGATTCCAGTTGGAGACACAAATCCCTTCAAGGTTGCGTCAGGAAGGGCATGCAGTGCAAAAGTCTGCCAGATAAAAAACACACAGCGACTGCTTCTGACAAGGGAGCAGCAAAAAGTACATAAGTATTTATGATACTGTGTTCCTACGAGCAGCAATTAAGCATTGCTGCTGGGTTTTGGTCAAAACTGTATCCTACATAATTTGCTTTTACTTTTACAGTCTGGTAAGGGTTTGGCTTCACACGTGGACTTACAAGATAGTTACACCTGAAACATCCCACCTCTCACAAGAATACGGCTGCTCACTTCTATGTGTTTTCATGTGGACCAACAAACTAGAACGGCTTCTGAGACATTTCCCACACGTTTTGCAAGAAAAGGGCTTCTCACCTGTGTGGATTCTGACATGAGCATCCAATATTGACTTCTGATTGAATCTTTTACCACAGATGTTACAAGAATACGGCTTCTCTCCTGTGTGGGTTCTTTTATGGACGTTCAGTATTGATGTCTGATTAAATCTCTTTCCACAAATGTTGCAAGAATATGGCCTCTCACCTGTGTGGATTCGTTTATGAACGTTCAGTATGGATGTCTGGTTGAATCTTTTACCACAGATGTTGCAAGAATACGGCCTCACGCCCGTGTGGATTCGCAGGTGTCTGATCAATTTGGAATTAAATGGAAACGTTTTTCCACAAGTGTCACATTTGAAAGACTTTTGGCTTACGTGTGTTTCACAGTAATTCATCAACATGGCAGGATTATGTACATAGTTGCCTTTGTGAGGTATCTTCTGTGGTTTTGTCTCTGCATTTCCAGGCTTGCCTTCTATCTCATGGCCCTTAGATAAACAAGAACTGTGAGAGAACTGGTTGTTGGTATTTAGCTCTGCTTCCTCTGGGGTTTTAATAGATATCTTGACTAAGGACACTTTCTCTGCTGCACTCTCAGATTCACTCAGATTCAAGCCCAGAGTTGGATCTCCACTGTTGCCACCTTTCTCATAGGTATGAGGCACCATAAAGGTATCAGTCTCCTGCTTCAGTACAAAATGCTCTCTGTCTTGACTAGTACAGAGCTCCTCTTTAACCTGTGGAAGCTCTGGGCCCTGTTGGTCCAACCTGGAATTTCTCTCTTGGTGAATGAACTGGTGGTCAGTGGCAACAACCTCCTCCTCCTCCTTACAGGCAAGTTGCTGTGGGAGCTCTGAAGGGGAAAGTGATACAAAAAAATAAAATAAAATTACACAATGACAGGGAAAAAAACAGTGTTGCACTTCACACTTCAAAAAATCCTGAAATATTTTTACACTTAGTTTCAGCTGTAAATTTACAGATAAACTTTAATCACTTACAAATAACACTACATTGCTAATCAATGCCATACTGTTAAAGCTGATATTTTAGACACATGATGTAGAATTGTTTTCATATTTTCTTCAGCTTTGATTTGTACAAAATCAAAACCTTTTAAGGACTGGAAACACCAGTTCTTCTCTCACACTGATAAAAAGGTCATAGACTGAGTTTGGCTCATTGTGGAAACAGACAGGTCCACATCACCACAATCCTCCTGGGATATAGAAAACAAACCATTACGGATTTAAGCTATTAGGATCGGATCTAAGTCTAAATTCTCAATTATTTAACAGCAAACGAAAACAAACACGTAATAATGAAGATGTTAAGGACCTATCCTGGGTAACTTCACCGCAGGGTTCCAGGCGATGTCCAGCAGCTTGCGCTGACGGCTGATCTCTTCCTCGTACTCGAGGACAGTTTTTTCAAAGGCGCTGAAAATTTCTTCAGCAGCAGCAGCAAGTCGCTCATTGAAAAACTGTTTAAAACGCTGAACTGAAGGCATTGTTGCCCTGTTACGGGTATTATACTTGTGCCGGACTCGACGCTAACGCCACAGTTTCTGTGTTTACTTCCGGTTGGTGTAACACTGTTAAGATCCGGCAGTGGAAGCGAGCCCGCCCTTTCACTCCGCTTTCATTCAGCACAGTTTATCTGTTCCAGTTATTCTCACAGGAACATTTAATTATTTTCTCTGCACTTCTATATTTATATTATGTATAAGACGGTGGCTTTGTTTAAAATATGAAAACGCGGAGAAGCCCGAGCAGAGATAAATAAGAACAAACTGTTTAAATGTCTGTATATTTCAGTTGTTGGTATACTATTCCCAGGAAAATTGGGATGAACTCACAAGTCTAATTGTTATGATCATCAAATGACTTTTGCCTTGCTGTCAGCTCACGTCAAGGATTTATTTATTCAAACCCATTAATATATAGATGGATACCTCAACAATTTATCATTTTAGACACTCATCTGAGGTTTCTGTATGAAAAATCTCAGTAAATAACTGCTAAGTGGGTGCAATACAACTAAAATGCTTTATGTGTACAGTCTTCTTCTTTCAGCTGCTCCCTCTAGTGGATCATCAGGTTCCATCTCACACTATCCCGAGCATCCTCCTCTGTAGGTCCTCCTCACTACATCCATGAATCTTCATTTCCTCCCCCCTGGCAGCTCCATATTCGGCACCCTCTGTCCCATGAATCCACATACACCATCACAGGTCTCACAGCCATCTTATAAACACTCCCTTTCACTTTTGGTGCGATCCTTCTGTTACAAATCACCTCTGACACTCATTTCCACGCACTACACCCTGCCTGCAATCTCTTCTTCCTCTCTCTTGTGCGCTGTCTTTTTACTTTGGATGTTTGACCCCTTGTCCACCTACACTATCACTACTCTGCAGTTTCACTGTTATACCGTTCTCCTTCTCATTCACACACATGTATTCTGTCTTGCTTCTACTGTCTTTCATTCTTCTCATACCTCCATCTCACCAGACTGTCTTTCACCCGCTCCCAGTGCCATCTATGAACGTCATAGTCCACAGAGACTCCTGTCAGCCTGTCAATCACCACTGCTACCAAGAAGGGGCTCAGAGCCAATCCCTGATGAAATCCCACTCCTACCACACACCTCACCAGTCTCACTGTCCTCATACATGTCCTGCACCACCCTCACAGACTTCTCTGCTATTTCTGACTTCCTCAAGCAGTACCACACTTCCTCTCCTGGTACCCCACCTTTCTTTAGATTCACAAAGACACAGTAAAACTCCTTCTGACCTTCTCCTCCAACCACACTCTCAAACATTGCACATGTAGTGCTTTTTCTCAGCATATTAAATAATGCTGCTTGTTGACTATATCCAGGCGTCCTCTCACTCTCCAACATTGTGTAAAACACCCTGGTTAAAAAGTCCACTGCCATCTCTCCTAGACGGTATGTAAAATGCAGTTTGATGAAGTACAAATGCCTCAATCTTGATGAAAAGAATATAATTGCAATTTTAGATCTCTTTAGATTTTCCATTCTTACATTAGGAACTAGCAGACCTTCATTTCAAGAAGAGACATAAGACATATGCCACTTATATTTTAAAAATGTATTACTCGCATTCATTTAGAGGCAGATCACTGAATGCATCACTTTTATTATAAATTTGATAACTCTGTAGCTTCATATAATGTGATTAACAGTCTCTGACATCATGAGGCCACAAAGAAACATTGTGTTCAGTCTGTTTGTGTTTTAGCCCAAATTTTTAAGTTAAGACCCAAAATTAGTAAAATTCTATCAAGATGATGAAAATCAATACATAGATATGATGAAAATAAGAAGAAATAAAACATCAATTCAAAAGGCTGACCATTTACATTAACAGCAACTTTGCACTCAGAAGAGTTGTGGGTTCTTATGCAATAACTGAATATTCCCATTCATATTTTGCAAGCACAATGTCCTCTAACCAGTGTGGCTTCTCATGTGGACTGACAGATCCCCATTATATCTGAAATCTTTCCCACATATCTTTTCACTGTATGAATTCTTATGTGGCTTTTTAAGCTTGACAGCTGACAAAATCTCTTCCTACAGGTGTTGCACAGGTAAGGACTCTGACCTGTGTGGATTCTCATGTGCGTTTTCACAACGGTTACATCTCTAAATCTTTTCCCACATGTGCTGCAGAGGTAAGGCCTTTCATCTGTGTGCACTCTCATATGCCTTGTCAAAGCTGATTGGTTCAGACTCCTCTGGGCTTTTAATAAATATTCTCACTACAGATTAATCTGATTCACCCTGAGCTTCAACAGGATTCAAACACAGACTCTGATCTTCAGTGTTGTCTCCTTTCTGATAAGTAAGAGGTGGGGTAAAGGAATCAGTCTTCTGCTTCAGTGTAAGATGCTCTTTGAATTCCTCCGGTTCCTGTTTCATCTGCAGGGATTTTGGTTCCACTTGGTCCAGACTAGAGATCCAGTCCTGGTTACAGATCCAGATCCAGATCCAGTCCTGGTTACAGAGAGATTGTAAGTCAATGAGGACCCCATCATTAATCATGTGTTGCTGAGGATGTTC
>VUQJ01017087.1:2385-12448 GCA_015108635.1 Andinoacara biseriatus | reverse complement strand
AGCTCTCCAGGTGATTGGTGGAAGTGTGACAGTGGTTCAAGGAGGTACCGCTATCTTACCGTGCCACCTCATTGATACCAGCGATGATTTGACACAGATTACCTGGCAGAGGAGGACCAGAGGAAAACCTCACAATGACAATTTTTTTACTGTCGTACCCCAAGGTGGACCGTTGTTTGTCAATGGACATGATCATCGATTTGAATATATTGGGAATTTTAATAACAATAACGCCACGCTCCAGTTATCCAATGTTACCCTGAAGGATGAAGGCAGCTACACGTGCATCTTCACCTTGTTTCCCAGTGGAAACCAGAAGACTGAGATTCCTCTAAAAGTGTTTGGTATACACAATTTTTTTTTATAATATTCTGGGTTTTTGTATGTGAGACAGAGTTACCCTCACCAGACTGCTTGCATGTTGACTTATTTGTTGTGTGTAACTCTCTCAGTGCCTCCTTCCACGAGCCTGAAGGACAATCTTCTCACTTTGGGTACAGAAGAGGTTTTATTTGCTACCTGCACGGCTGCTGGCTCGAGGCCTCCTGCAGAGGTGAGGTGGCTCACTGATGCTTTGGCAGAAAAAGTGAGGACGACAACAAACTCCACCCAGCATGACAACGGTACGACTACCACAATCAGCTCGCTGTTTGGCGTACCTACCAGAGAGATTAACGGTCAGCTGATCCAGTGTGTCATCAGCAGTGACTCCCTGTCTGCAGCCGTAACCCTGCCCTTCACCATACAGGTCTACTGTGAGTATCAGCTGCTGATGTAGTTTATGACTTGTCTTCTTTTGTGTCGCTGTTTATTTAATAATTTAAATGATTTAATCACATATTAAAAAGTACACAAACACACCCTGATTAAACTCAGCTTCAAAGTGATGTCAGTATTTTTGAACAAAAGCAGACCAAACCCCTCAAAAATCTGTGCATACTTTCTATAACAGGTAGCATTAAATGTTTAATTATGAGTTTTCCCTCTTTATTTTTTTTTCCCAGTATGGAATTGTGACATTTTCCTTGCTTTCATGGCTTTGCCCTCAAGATTGGATTTCTGAAAGATAAGATGAGTAAAGCAAAGGTCAAAAGAAAATGAAAACATCTAGACTGATACAGAGGTCATTGTTACACAATTATTGCTAAAGACTGTGATTCACTCATGTGAATAAGCCGAAATTCAGAAAGTCTTGCAGGAGCAGACATTCCAACGAAGCTTTGGTAGGGGAAGAAATCCAGATGAAACTGTTGCTCTTTGATCCAAGTGCCAGTATGTTTCTTCACTTACCTTCAGTAGTACAATATGCTATTTATAATGTGTGTTTGCATACAGTACCAGTGTGTTTGGACACACTCACCCATTCATATGAATGTATGAACGAACCACTGAACTAGGACTGTATTTGTATAGACAGATTGGTAAAATAATGTACATCATTTTTTGTCTGTAATTCAGTAATTTTAGTAGTTTGTGGTAATGTAAGAATAAATTCAGTTTCTGCTGCAAACAGCCTTAGTTCCAGATTATTCTGGACTTTTGAGAGCAAGTAAGTGGTGATTATTGAGGTCAGTATATCCAGAACTTGGAAATTTCAGCTGTCTCGAATGAGCTTTTGTTGCCAATAAGAGTCAATAACATTCATTATTTAATCATTTTTCAGAGACATGCTGATCAAGTGCATCTGTTTATCTGTTTATGGCCTAATATTTCCAGCGTCACGACTAAAAAAAACAGCTACTGCTTTCTGGTGGAATTGCCCCCAAAAACCAGGAAGCTTAATGTGCTTCAGGGTTTTTTGTTTTTGTTGAACGTGATTGTAACTCCTTGTCACTCCTTAAAACTAAATGAAAAGTAACTAAGATTATTGGCTTTGTCAGTCATCATAGAATTCAAACACATGTGAAACAATATTGTGTATTTCCTCACTTCAGGATTAACACTGCTCTCTCTCTCTCTCTCTCTCTCTCTCTCTCTCTCTCTCTCTCTCTCTGTGTTTATTTGCAGTCTCTCCCATAGAAGTGAACATTAAAAAGATTTCAGAGGACTCATTTGAGTGTGTGACAGAAGCCAACCCAAACGCAGAATTTACCTGGAGCAGGTAAAGAAGTTTGAATAATGGTTTCAGCTGAAAAATTTATTTCAATTCTCAAGGCTGCTTTTTTTGTTTACGTAACCATGTTGAAAAAGCCTAGAGAGACAAAGAGAGATATTTAGTGCTATATAACGCATAACACACCAATAAAAGCTGTTTTATTGGTCTTTTAAGGAAATTTCAGAAAATAAACTGCGGTCTATGATATCAAATGAAAGCTCAGTGTGAACTCTTTAGGCACATAAACGTCATTATGATCAATTAAAGATGGCAGCATTTAAACTTTAGCTGTTTCCAGAGCTGCTGTCAAGCCCTCCGCAATTCACAACAGCCTCTACTCCTAGACTATTGGTCCCATTTTAGTGAAATATGTCAACTAATGGGTCTTCACCTAAACTGATTGGTTGCTGTAATAATTGTGTGTGTAAATAATGTTATGGAAATGTATTTATCAAACAAGAGACAAGATTCCTTTACATGGTCTATTGCTCATATGAGGAGAAGCTGCCCCACACCCCCAGAGGGGTACGAGTGAGTTCTGAAAGGCCACATATTTCACCCCCCTGTTCTCCCCCTCCTTGGCCCAACCAATAAAGAAGAGGAGATCCTTCCCAGTTACATGTCCACCATCGATAGAACCCTAATATTAGAAAGGCCACACCATAAACTAAAGGGCCCTGAGAAAGGAAGTGTGTGTATAGGGTACAGATAAGGGAATGGTCATCTGGACCGTTTTTACAACCTCACAGGTCTCTTTATGGTCACACACTCCATAGTTGAGGTTAAAGTAAGATTTTCCATTATAGAAAGTACAGTGATGTTGCCAAACCATTACATTTGCTTCTCTGATCGTGCACAGCGTGAGGCTTTTCTACTGATGAACTGGCCTTAGACTGTAAACATGTCTATTACTGTGGACCACGGTTAAAAGCAACACTTTTAATTAATGTGCAAACTTTCAAAACATTGTTTTGGGACAAATTTAGCAAGCCTTTTATTTTCAGACTAACAAGATATTCTACACATTTATTTATGTTGCACAGTATGGGAACTGAAATTAAAGTGAAACTGAAGATTCACATTTCACTCTATTACTGTACCTCCGGTAAAAGCTGCCACTACTGCAGCTCTTACAGAAAAGGAAAATGTAAGTGGAAATCTGATTTTCATGTAATGTTCTTTTAGTTTGACTGAACAGAGTCAGCGTGATATTCTAAACTCCTTTGGCTTTACTGTTGTTTTTGCTTTTTCACTTTCAGTGCAGATTATTCAGTAGGCCACATGTGCGTCAGGCTTGCCAGCTGAACATTGTAGCGACAGCATTACCATCTTTGAAAGTCAGGGATTTGAATCCAGGCCAGAGAATGCCTCCACTAAGGTTTCCCCCCCTAGGCCTCCCCAAGCTACCTAAGCCTACCTTGGAATATGAGCAAGAGCACCAAATGAGAAGCAATATTACGTTTTTATGCTCTGTTAAACCTGCACACAGATGCAGAGCATGGTAGTAAGGTTAAATGCATCTATTGTCACACAACAGTCTTAGGCGGCAGTCACCACACGTCTCTCTCTTCTTTCTCGCTCCACTGCAAGTGCGCGTCCAGGCTCTGAATCAGAGTCAGCTGCTGGTGTGCTGAAGTAGGGATAGAAATAGGTAAGTTGCCAAGAACACAATAATCCAAATAATGAGAGTGTTTAGAGGAGCCGAGCTTGCGTTACCGCTTGCCATGCAACAGTCTGACTTCATCCAGGCTTTTATGGTCCTGGTTTAATTACCACAACAGCCGACAGGTGAGTGATTAGGTCCAGGACCAAGACCTTTGATTATAGAAGCGGAGACCTCTTTCCAGATTCTGCCTTTGAAACACAAAACCTGCCTGCACAGACACACACACACAAAGTCTGTCCAGGGAACAATGAACCCTGACAAAAATTAGCTTTTTGGCAGAGAAGGTTTGATTTTTCATGGCCCCAGCCCACATACTCAACTCTGCTGCTCAGCCAACAAAACCATTTTCCTTACAATCGTGGCTCCATTTAAGGGGAAACTAACAGGCCTTCCAACAGTAAATGATTTGCTGTTAAATTAATGAAATACTCAACCAAACACAAATTTCCTTTGATATGTTGATGTCTCTTGAAGTCAATAGTTAACACAGCGAATTCTATTTTTTATTAGTGATTTATATCATGTAAAGATAATCTTACAGGTCTTTTTGCCATTTTAAGTCCCAAGTATGTAATCCACTACATGGCTGTCATTGTATAAACTCACTGAATAACTGTTGTATTTAAATTCATTCTTAGCGTTAACTTATGTTTTGTATTTTATTTCTGATTTGTGTCTAATACAAATGGAAAGTGGTCGATAATGTAATTTTTGATGTACCTCACTGTTTTATCGAACCGATTACTATTGTAACAGTGGTGACCCTGCTAATGCCACTTACAATAAAAGCAAGGTGCTCATTAGTTAACTTAATCTTACAAGTCTTCTGATTACATGTTGTAATAATTGAGGCATCACCTATGTATGTTTAAGTAAAACACAGATGTTTCCAAACCAATACATTTGCTCCTGCATGGTATGAGGTTTTTGGTAAACTGTCCTTAGTCAGTAAATGTGTCCATTGCTGTCGACAAGGGTTTAAGGAGAAGCATTTTCAGGAAGACAAGAATACAGGGAAATCAGAATCGCCTATAATAACTAAAAACCAAGGTGTTTCATGATCACTGAGTTGCAGGGAAAGAACTGTGTTAGCAGCCATCAGTTTGAATTTAAGCTGATGATGCTCTTTAGCAACACTTGTCAAATTCCACCTTTATGCAACATTTACAGTGTATAGTTCAGTTGTTCTCAGTCATGCCGGGTTGATCTCCTCGGTATTGAAGCGAGGTTTGGGACAAGCAGATGGTAACAATGGAGAGCTTTGCTAGTCGCTGTGCTAACACTTATGTGCTAGCATTTCCAATGTTCAACACTTTTTCTGAATGACGTTTCTCCCAGGTTAATCATGCCCCACCTGTCGTGACCCTGTGAGAACCACTGGTATAGGTGCTAGAAAGCAATCATAATAGCTGTAGTGTTTTTATATTGTAGAATATGAGTTTGTTAAAACCACAAAGAGGAGTAGTAAATCTCAAAGCCAATCGAGTGTAATTGCATGGAGTGTAAAATGACACAAAAAATATCTGGATGATGTCTGCATTATGGATGTTTTCACCACAAAAATGGTGTGGAAATGGTGAGGAGCCGCAGCCCCAATTCATCTGTCAGTCATGGTGGGTCCCATGTCCTACACTAATTCCAGCCTCCGTGGTCTCCTGGGCATCCTCACTAACTTTGTCAGTGTCCCTTTTCTTGGCCACCTGACAAGCTCCGCCCAACTGAGCTTCCTACTCAGCTGCTTCATGTTCACTATTGACCATCATTGAGACCTCTGGAGAAGCTCCTTCACCCTACTACCCACTCAAGTCAAGCCCCTCCTTTGCTTTGCTCTGTGGCTAGACAGACCTCCATAACTGTTATCTCTATTAAAGTGCCTGGACTTTCATTGTGTTTTTCAAGGATTCATTCTTGTCATTCGCGTGACAGAGTGTGTGCAAACAGCAGGATGAATGTGTGCAGTAAGAGCAGTGCAGCTATGCAGCCCCACCACAGTTCAACAGTCTTTTAGCTTCAGGGAGGAAGCTGTTACTCAGTCTGGTGGTCCTGCTCTTAATGCTCCTCAGCCTCCTGCCTGAGGGTTGTGTCCTCTGTGCAGTCTTCACCACCCTCGGCAGAGCTTTATTCTCAGTGATACAGGAACACATGACACTCTCCACCAAACATCTGTAAAACGATTTGAGGACTGAGCTGCTGAGTCCAGCATGAGGAAGTAGAAATGCTGGTGTGTCTTCCTCACCAGACTTGAAGTGTTTTTGCCCCAGGTACCTGTAGCTGGGGACCACTTCCACCGCAGATTCTCAAATGTGCAGGGGGAGGAGGGGGTGTCTGGCTCTTCTGAAGTCAACAATCATCTCCTTTCTTTTTGTCACATTGATGCAGAGATTGTTTTCTCTGCACTAACCCTCCAGGTGTTCCACCTCCTGCCTGTAGCCTGACTCATTGTTAGTGATGCGCTGTGTCATGCGTAAAGTTCACAATATGACAGCCTGTGTGTTTTGTTGAGCAGTCATATGTGAGCAGGGTGAACGGAAGAGGGCTCAGCACCCAGCCCTGGGGAGAGCCTGTGCTGAGAATTATGGGGGAGGAGGAGATATTGTGGATCTTCACAGATTGCGGCCTGTTCCTCAGGAAGTCCAGGACCCAGAGGGAGGAGCTTAGTCCACGTGAGAGCAGTTTGTACACCAGGTTTTGTGGAATGATGGTGTTGAAGGCTGATGTGAAGTCCACAAAGAGCATACGGACATAAGAGTTCTTACACTCTAGTTGGGTGAGGGCAGTATGAACCACAGAGGAGAGGGCGCCCTCCGTGGACCGGTTCTTACGGTATGCATATTGGTGTGGGTCCACAGTGACATCAGTGGTGTGCTTGACCTGATTCTTGATGTTTTTGTTTGTTTGTTTTGGTTCTGGATAATTTCATGTCAAGCTTTGTTCGTGTTTTTCCAGATCTGGCCAGTCTCTGCTGCAGTCTGCTGTCAAAGTTGAGGGTGCAAAGCTACAGCTGCTGAGTCGGACCTCTGATCTAAATGGCCTCTATATGTGTGAAGCATTTAACACATATGAAAGAAAACACGCTCAGCTCTATGTGCATATGGCATCAGGTGAGGTCAGCTTGGAGTTAGCTGTGCAGTTTGTTAAAATCTTGTGAATTTGTTTCTGATTTTTGGATTAGAGCTTTTGTGGATGTTGTGTTATTTTGATGTTGTTCTGTTTTCATGTCGACTTCTATCGAAGGATATAAATAGAAACTTGAACATGTAAACTAAGGGCAGCATCTTGGACTCTTCCTGTGGATATTTTATAACCATGTCAAAAGAAGAGAATATAATTTCTTGGTGAAAAGATAGCTTAAAGAACTGGATGCCGTAATCTACAGTCTGTCAGCAAATGATGACTTATACTCCACCAAGTTCAATATTATTAATATTATTGAAGTTAATTTCACAACTTAGGCTCTTTTCATGGTCAAATCAAGTTTTTCTCATTTACTTTTGTGCCTCTGAAGTTACCAAACGGAGGAAGTTTTTGAATGTGTTGGGTACAGATGTTGCATGTTGTTTCAATACAATCTGAGTCATCTAAATGTGAAATATAGAACTAAATGCAAAGTGTGAGGGAGCAATATATCATCTCATTCCCATGATATCCTTCATTGGTGTGTCCCTGTAGGATCATGTTCTGCTGCTTGGGCCTTATTTGGTGTTTTACTTTCCCTGAATGTTGTTGGGACTGCAGTATGGTATCTTTATAAATCTGGACGTTTTCAAAGGTATTTCGAACAACAACCCTTGTACACTTGTAACATTATATGTAGCATTGCTGATATTAAAACATACATAATGTATGGAAATATTTTCAACAGCTGATAATCTGAAAAATACAACACCCTCTCAAAGCACAGCAAATTCAATCTCATATACGCAATCACTGATGTTTATTTGTGATTTGACAATATTTATATTATATATAATTTAATGTCAGCCAAATACAGTAAAGTTGATTAGCCAGTGTTTCAGTACAGATGGACAGTGAGCTTATCTCACCCCAACTGAGCTGCATCTTAGCAGCTGAAAGCAAAAGTAAAGGCAGAATGAACCATGAACAAACTTAACTGAAGACAGCTGCATTAAAAGATCGCAAAAACTCTTTCTTTGGTGATGCCCAAGACTTCACTTACTGCCAGAAAAGGATTCAACAAGTTATTCAAATTAGACTGTGTTTTTATGGTTATGTTTATTTGCCCAGGTGCATTTCAGCTGCAGGTGATGCAGTATTTTTGCTCATAGTCTTGAATTAAAACTAAGAGTCTGCACTTGAATTACAGTGATTGTTTTATTTCAAATTAATTACGGTTGTGTACAGAAGCAAAATTGTGTTACTGTCCAAAAATTGTACATACTGTGTCATTGTTTTCTATAGTTTGAGGGGTTTGTGGCAGAGTTCCTCAACAAATGAACAAGGTGGTGACAGAGCAGAGCAAGAAGTACAAGAGGAAGAGGTCAGTAAGAGTTGATTTGTTAATTAGTTCTCTTCTGTTTCCCTCGCAGTTAAATATCGTTCCATCCATTTCTGCTCATCCTTTTCAGGGTTGCGGGGCAGGTAAATGTGTCCCTCTTAAATTAATGTAAAACTCTAAAATGCAGTTATCAGAGATATATTTAAGTTTTAGTCATGTACAAAACAGTTGATTAACTCAGCCCAGAACTGAGCATATCCTCCGTATTGTCTGCTTCAGCAATCTCTCTGACAGCTGTAAAAGCAAAAGATGGACATTTGGACTGAATCCAGAGTCATCTGGTTAATAAAGAGATGAATAACAGGTGAGAGGAGGATGCTAGCAAAGCTGGGATCCATCATGAACAACCCCTATCACCCTCTGTATTAGACCATGGGTGCTTCTTCAGCTAGAGTCTGAACTGCAAGAAGGAGCGCTTTCGCAGGTTATTCATCCCAACAGCAGTTAGACTGTATAACACATCATGAAGTTTTAAGAAAGAAAGAAGAAGAAGGAGCTTTATTTGACACATACAGTACATGCAGTCATACATGGAGTATGTAGCGCACACAGCACAACGTGGAGCAATTATTTTTCATTTAACTGTCTGTAAAAAAAACAATAAGTCAAAGTATTTTCCTAGTTAGGAGGGTCAGGTTTCTCTGATCAATCATTAGGTGAGTTTGCTGGTCAGTTATGGAGCCAGAATAATGCCAACTGATTTTGAAAAAATGGCATTTAAAGATAAATACTGAAACTGAAAAAGAAACGTAAAATACAACAAAATTCAAAGCCTTGAATAAAGAGATTTGTTTCCACTGTTTTTCTTTTTGTTGTTGTGGTTCTTTTTGTATCATGCAGGCACTATTAAAAGCTGTACAGGTTTTTCTTTGTAGTTTCTTGTTATAAATTGCAGCTGATTGGTTTAAAGAAGCTGACTTTTAAGTAGTTTGCCAGCAAACCATAATCTTCAGGGGAAGTTTATGGACTTTGTGCACTGATGTGCAGTCATGTTGGAACAGGAAGGGGCCCTCCCCTTCATGTCTTGGTATGCTGAAGCATTTAAGAGTTCCTTTGAGTGGAACAAAGGAGCCGAGCTCAACTCCTGAAGCACAACCCCACACCAAAATCCCCCCCACAAAACTTCACATTTGGCAGTCAGACAAGCACCATTGCCAAATGAAGAAGCACAATTTGTCACTCCAGAGAGCACGTCTCCACTGCTCTAGAGAAATTTTAAGTCAAACAAATGCGATACCACTGCCTTACTTTCTCATATTTTTTTTGTCCTGGTCCAAACATTTAAATCCATCCAATCAACTCATTTGACTGATTTGAAACATGGATGGGTCTAAAGAGTGTGCTGACTAACACCATTGTCCAGCTTTTATCAAGTGTCGTTGAGATGTGAGATAACGGGGATATTTTAAGCACTCATTTATTTATGGCATCAATAAGGCAAATAGGAAAACAACTTTCCATAATACCACCGTTATGGAAATTCTCTCATTATCACACAAGAGGCAGAAACAGACTGTAATTGATAATTCTGTCAAATATTAGCTTACTTATTTCTGCAAAGTTTATGATGCTGATAGTTTTTGTTGAGACTGTCTGAAATCTGATAATAGCAAACTGCTCAAAATTAAGGGAACACTCGAGTATCACAGGATAACACAAAGTCATTTAAACATCAGGGATATCATCTGTCCAGTTAGAAAGGACAAACCATTGGAATCCATTCCACCTGCTTTGGTACAAATGAAAGAAAGAAAAAGGGATATTAGAGGGCCACACACCCCTCCAT
>VUQJ01017086.1:10243-25626 GCA_015108635.1 Andinoacara biseriatus | reverse complement strand
TACTGGGTTTTTGTGCCCAAAATATGTCTGATCTGTCCCAGCTTTGACTGACTTCTATAGATACTTAGGTTGCACGTTGCCAGAAAAGATCAGTAGTGTATCCTGAAATGCCAAATTACCACTTAAATTAACCTCTGTCAGTAGAGTAGCACCGCTGGTGAATGGGAACACATCACAAGCCTTAACATTTAATGTGTCCCACTCTTTACATCTATCTTTGTTATTTGGGAGTGATAACAGTGATTTGGCACAGCTTTGTGCTTGGTTTACTTGGAAATGACCAGCAAATAACTGAATCTCCAGAGTCCAGCACTAAATAGTTTTCATGCCTCTACACGTAGCAACACAATCAGTTCTTTAGTGCCTTCATGGAGTTTGGCACAAACTTTCATTTGGATTTGAGCATGAACTGATTAGAATTAACTAATTAGCAGTCAAAGGTAACAATCTCATACGTTTTTGGGCATAACATTAAAATTTTGGCAGAATGTACACTAAAAAATATAGCTCAATAGTTTAAAGGTCAAGCACAGACTTGACTGGCTGGGGAAGGTATACATGTGCAAGGTGGTAATTCCAGTGCCTTTTTTTAATTGTTATTTTTTACATTATTATGGAAATAGTATGCATTGTGTTGCTAATGTGTTTGTGTAATGAAATGTTGACCCTTTATTTTTCAGACATGACCCTTCTGTTATATTTTTTCAAAAAGATTCTTCATCACATATGTAGTCCATTTCTTTCTTTCTTTAATTCTGTTATCACTTTTGCAAATTTTAGAATTTTTAGAATAATCAATGATATATGTTTAAATTGTTTTTCTTCCATCTAAAAATGAGCTTATTGTAAGATGTTAACCTTTTAGAGAGAATACATGCTGTTAAACAGACCCTTAAAATCACAGACTGATGATGATCACAGTTTAATGAACCCCATATAGTATCTAACAAAGAGAACGAATGAAGTACATAATAGCAGGAGCCTTATCTCCCCTCCTTCCCGTTTGTGCATGTGATGGGGAATGCTGTCGTGAGGAGCTGAGATATCATGTGATCAGCAGCAGAATCCCCCCTCCTCTTTCTTCTCATCCTGTTCTCATCTTTGTCTGCAGAATGAAGCAAACAAGTGTGTTCCTGCCTGTACAGAGAATGTCAGAGCACCCACCCTTCCTTAAAATAGGCTGTGCAGAGAGGCCTCAAAATAGATCCTCCATCAATTCGGTCTCTCTGAAATATTTATGAGCCACAGCCACCTTTAAACACTACTCCCTGTTACTAGGGTTTTACAACCATAACCGCATCTTCATCCTTGTCATTGAGATTCCCACAGTCTGACACATTTTGAATTTATTTTAATCTCTTTCTCTGTACATGGACATACTCTGTTCATAACCCTCTAATGATGAAAAATAACATTTGCAGTCTTGGCTGTTCTTTTGTATTTGTTTTTTTTAAATTGCAGATTCTTAGATCTTTGTTCCCCTGCAAAGTCTTCATTCAACAATATTTATAGCTCCAATCGCATTTTTCTTTTAAAGTCAGATTTTTAATTAATTCACCTGTTTATTTTATTTATTGATTGTTTTCTTCCCAAGCACTCATGATCAAATAGAACAATAGTATTCCTAAGGGTGACACTTAAATGGCAGACCCAGTAGTTCACTTGTGATGGGGGGTTTCCAGAGGGTGGTGGTTACTCTTAGAACGTGATCATTGGCTTTCTTGGCAGCTGCCCTTATCCAGAGTGACAGCATCACAACAACACAATGAGTGTGTATACAGCAATATAGCTTGCTCTAGAACTATACTGGTGAAACAGTGGTAGCAAGTGAATTATTTTTTTTTTTTTTGTAAATGGTGTGTGAAAGTCTGTGTTGATGTACATCTACTCTTATTTAGTGTTTATTTACATCTGGTATCAAGTCAGTAGCATATGTGTCTTGTTTCTGTCTTAATGGAAAGTCGATGCATTTTTAAGTGCATGCATTATAATATATATATAACATTTTTATGCAAGTATTTATTCTGTAAATCCTCTATGGGAATGGTGTCTACACTCTCTGGGCCTTTTCACACCTGAAAGTCCAAAACAAGATTCATATTTTTGTTACATTGTAAGTTTAAATTTCACACTGTAATTATGTGAATGGACTCTAAAGCAGTTTACATACAATATGTACTTGATATTGATTTGATTAGATGGGCATGTCTGATGTTGGTGTATAACAAATGAAAGGAGGGGAATATACGCACGCACAAACACATACACAGAGAAAGAGAGAGCAGATGTAGTTTCTTCATCTTCAGTTGGCATTGCTTTATCATATTTTCTCCACCTCTGTAAAAATGCTACCACAGATTAGTTTTGTTTTTTCCTGCTATACTTTTTGTAATTCGTCCAAGCTGTCTAAAACTGGTTTTCACAGAAGAAACAAGCAGAATTCATTCTGAACCTCACCACCCAGGTCCATGTGAGGTTTAACACAAGTAATTGTGGTTGTTTCAAACCAAAATTTTAAAAGTCCATACCAGACCTGTTAGGTGTGAAAGCACCCTAAGATAGTTAATGTGTGTTGAGCTCTTAAAAATTCGTCTTGTCTAGTGTCTTTGTAATACTGTATCTTCTTACACCCTAGTGTTTGGAACATCTTTTCCCCCCTGCATGTGTGTTTTCCTTTTGTGAATGGTTTTGTGTGTGTGAGTGCGCGCGCGTGTGTGTTTGTATGTTTAAAATCTGAGACATTGTTTGGTGGTATGTTGCCTGACTTATTATTGTTGTTATACTAAACCAGCAAATGTGCATCTGTGTTGAATGCCCCATCTTTAATGCCTGTAAACTGTGTGTACTCTCTAGCTATTGATGACCTTACTCTGCTCTTCTTTTTCTGCTCCCCCATTCTTTTCTGTCTTTAACTGTCTTTATTCTACTTCCACCTACACTCCTTTCTGCCTCAAACTTATATGCACTCCATCTTTTATATATATATATATATTTTTATTCCTCTTCCTAACCTTATACCTCTTTGTCTTTCTCTTCTGAATGTGCTTTCTGTAATTTGCACATTCTCACTCACCTCTTCCTGCTATAACACCTTTTCTACTTCATTTCTTTTTCACCCGCCTGCCCATGTCTACTTTATTTTCATCATTTCATCTCTTATCTCTCTTTTTGGTTCCTGTTCTGTCTACAGAGGAAACCGTGAGAGCTCCAGCCGGGCATCTAGCAGTCGTCAAAGCAGCACAGACAGTGACATGAAGTGCCTGGAGCCACGGCCCTGGAGCAGCACTGACTCAGACAGCTCTAACCGCACCCTTCGGCCACCCGTCACTAAGGCCAGCAGCTTCTCTGGCATCTCCATCCTTACCAGAGGGGATAGCCTTGGCAGCAACAAAGGCTCACAAGGAAGCTGCAAAGGTTCTCGCTCTGGTAAGGATGGGAGAAAAATGGAGAAGAAGCATTTAGGTAGTATGCCATTAAGATAAACAAGAACTAATTTACATCCGAAGTAACGGCTTTTATTTTACTCCCTTTAAATTAAGAAAGTACAGCATAAGGAGGTGTATTGTTTGGAGTCATGTAAGCGGATTTTGTGTAAAATATAATGCAGTAGAATGGTAGAATGACAGAAAGTCACTGTAGTTTAAGAATAAACTGAGTTGTATTGTATTTACCCCAGTTTAAATCAATAGGTCCCTTGTCTCACATGGGTAATGGATTGTTCCTCCTTTATAGTGATTTTTAATGGAAGTTATCAGTATTATTGCAAAACGTGCCAGCTGTTTTAACACAGCCTTTGGACAATATGGGCTGAATTAGGTTGGACACTGGCTTTTTTATATGTAGCACACAGCAAGAGATGGTCTGCTTCAAATTCTCACTGATGGAAGTACTTTTTTTTTCCCTCAGGGGAAGGGTGCTGCCTGGGTAAAGTATGGAGAATAAAGGCAATTTGAAGCCCACTTGCGCAGTGTGAATTCACATTACCTGTGCTATTTTCACATGGTTTCAGTAAGATATCACAGATTTTGTACTATGAACTGGCTGTTGAATGCCATTTAATGTCCAATCTAGCTGTGTTGGACATTTGCGTTCCCAAATGTATCTCTGTCAGGTAGTGTCTATAAAGGTTCAGGGCTGAAGTGCATGTGTGAAAATGATTTAATAGTGGCCATCAGAGGACCCAAGCATCGGTTGGTTTGGCTCTCCGTACAGTGCTCCTCTGGTTCCATTTTAAATGTCTGTGTTGACTGCTGTGCTAATTTTTGCTTTAAGATTCATGTGTAGAGGTGTTTTTGTCTGTCCAACTTCATAGTCAGTAAAGGTGTATTAATTTCCCATATGTTGTTTGGGAAAAGTCTTGTGAAGTTACTAAAGCCTGAGTGGTCTTTTTGAAAGTGTCTCTCTCAAACACCATTAATCGATGAAGGTTTTTATTTCATAAACCTCATTCTCACATGCTGGGTGTTAGTCAGAGCAGGAAAAGCATTTTGTCTTAGGAAGATGTGTGCCCACAGTAACTCCTAGCTACTTAAAAAATTTAGTCCTTGCAGTTTGTAGTAGAGATGTTAAAAATTATTTTGACTCAGTTTTCAGGCGTTAAGGGTATATTACTTTGTGGCAGCAAACTGTTACTCTTGTGGTTTAAGGGCTTTTAGGGGCTTTAATGCTAGAGTCTATTAATAATCGTATCCTGCTACTTATTCCATTCAAAATCAATTTCTGTCCAAATTTTTGTTTGTGAACTGTTTGAGAGCTTATTTATAATTGCTTATATATTGCTTAAAATCAGTAATATGCTAAAAGTAGCATTTAATTAGTTATTTAAACAACCAAAGTGAGAAACATTTGCTGCAAGGTTAACTTTATTTTTCCCTTTAGTGGTCTGGCAAATAAACTAATCCTTTTCAGAACCTCTGTTTATGAAAAGCTCAGAACACTGGTGTTAATCAGTGATGATACAGTGTCATGACATTAATTTAGAATTTGTGTGTTAAAATCTTTGTAGAAATTAAAATGCAAAATTATTTCCTGTTATGTCATCTTCTGAATCACTAGGCCTTCCCCTAGTCAGCCCTGATGTATGTCCCCCACCTGCAGCCTCCCAGTCCACCCGCAGCCTGCTTCCATGTCCATCTCAACAGCCACAGCAGCAACAGCCCCAGGCTCCACCTCAAACTGCCCTGCTGCCCACACCGCCACAGCATCCTTTGAGCAACCACATGATTGCCCAGGTAAGTCATCCCCACTACCAACCAAAAGGGAGTATAATGGTACACAAAATCTGTGGTTTGGTATATATCTTTGAGAATAATTTTTTTGGTATAGCAGAAAAAAAGGAAAAATATTGAGGTATTTAATTGGCCAGAATTCTTAGTGTAACAATTCTTACTGAAACCCACATACTGTATATAAGAAAAGACAAGTGCAATGTATTCATTGAAAGTAAAAATTAAGGGCAGTAGTGCAGTTTCAGGATTAAAGTAAAATATTTCTCTTTGTCAACACATCATCTGTGAGAATGATTTTTTTCTCTCCCTTGTCATGAATTTGAAATGGAAAAAGAGCCTTCTCCATGTCCTAACAGTCGCTGAAATACTGTAAACAAGTTGAAATGGTGACAAATAAGACTTGCTACATCTCAATTAAAATAACATCTTCATCTAAAGTTACAAGTGTCTAATATAAGGCAACCAACATTTTTTTTTTAGGCCTGTATGCCACACTTCTTCTCCAGAGTGGTGCAGAACTCTAAACTCTGACTATTATTCTTAGACACGGTGTGCATATTGTTCTGAAAATCATCCAGGATGCAGTGACCCTAGGTCATTCCATACTGATCATTTGGGATGGATGTACATCCTGTTACACCCCCACTAACCATATCAGAAAAAACACTCACAGATTCTTTGAAGAGGAATGGATGGAAACACTTGTAGTGAGTTTAACATCTTCAGTCTGTATGTAAATATAATCTCTGTCATCCTACTTTAACAGTGTTGGTTATTCAAATAATGTCACAGCTATTAATCTTATGTCGGATGGTAGAAAATTCTTTTCCTTCCTTTTTTTCTCTGAGTAGTAATAATTACATTTAATTTTATATATATAATTTTATTATTTGTATATTTAGAAAAAACATGATTTCCATTACTATCCTGTCTGTTCATTAACAACTTTTCCTTTGTGTTCTAACCCTCGTTTTTCCTTATGTCTTCATTTCTGTTTATTCCCTTCTTTCCATCTGCTTCTGATGCTGTTCTTTTTACTGCCTCCCTTCCCTCTCTCTACGTTCTACCTCTTTATTTCATCCCTTTTTGGTGTTTATAGCCCGTGGCGTCTCTGCAGCCCTCTCAGCCTGTCTCCTACTCCAGCCCTTCCTGCCCCCAGGTTCTACTGCCAGTTTCTCCTCCCCAGCAGTACACAATGGTACTGACACATATTATAGCTTCATCTCTTTATACTCATTCAGTTGATGACTACAAAAGACTGAGACTTAGCTGGCACTGTATCCTACTAAAAACTCATTTACTCTCCTCTTAACTTTAGGTGGGTATTTAACCACAGTCATTGGGAAGCTATTTGCTACCATAACCAATCAAGCATTACTTTTTTCAGTGACTGATTTCACTCATGGTAGCCAAGAAACTCTTTTGGCTCTATCAAGATGTAAATGTGTGTTTGCATATCTTATAAAATAGGAGCATGTTTCCAAAAAAATAAAATAAAATAAATCAAGTATAATTATAATCTTTGTGAGTGGGACAACATTTTCTTACAGATGTAGAGGGAGAGTTTGAGGTTTGGTTGTGTTTAAAGTGAAGGAGAAGACATAGAGACATTTGAAAAAGTTTTCACAGGGCTCTATGCAGTCCTCTGAAAAAAATCATACTAATGAAGATTGTAAGTAGCACATTAGCTGATCATCAAAAAGTGTGACCACCTCTATAAAAACATTTTACTACTTTCCTTGTTTGGAGGCTGTGTGCTAATCCAATGCCATGGTATTTTTAAGAGTGGACATCCCAGCAGTGCCACACAGGGTCAAACTAAAATCCAGAAAAAACCCCAAGAGCTCAGGGTTAAACTACAATCCAAAACCCACCAAGATCTTAGACTCTACTGGCCTCAGTTTGTTAAATGTTAAAGTTCATGACATTACAATTAGAAGAACACTAAACATGTATGGTTTGTTTGGAAGGGTTACCAGGAGAAAACTGCTTCTTTCTAAAAAGAACATAGCACAGTGTATGTTTGTGAAGTTGCATCTGAACAAACAGCAAGACTTCTGAAACGGTGTCCCTAGGACAGATGTCACCGAAGTAGAGATGAGTACAAATAACCTTGTACAAACTTTAAAGCATGGTGATGGAGATGTGATAATCTGGGCTTGTTTTGCTGCCACAGGACCTGGGCACCTTGTAGTCTCTGAGTTGCCTGTGAAATCCTCTTTGGCAAAGTGTTTCTAGAGTGAAATCTGGCAGCTAAATTTGATGAAACTGAGTCATGCAACAGGACAGTGATTGCAAGCACAGCAGTAGCTTCACAACAGAATGGCTGACAAAGAGAAGAATCAGCATGGTTGAATGGCCGGGCCAAAGACCACAGCTGGAGGAACCTTAAGAGAGCTGAACAATTACCTGCAAATTTCAGTGAACTGAAGCAACATTGTAAGAAGAGTGGGTCAGAATTCCTCCACAACGATGTGAGAGAATGAAAGTCATACAGAAAACAATTCCTTCAAATTATTGCAACTAAAGACTCCTTTTGAAAACTTTTGTTTAAAACAACATTAGATTAAATCAATAAAAACTGCAGTGTCTAATCCTATATTTTGTTTAAAATAAATTTATATTTTCAGGAGCCATCAAAGTCATTATTCCTGTCATATTTTCTGAAAGTATGTAGTGTTGTATTTAGATTCCACAAAAATGTATTTCTTTGCAGAGAGATCAAAAGCAAATAAATTACAGAGAGTTTTATGCTTGACCTGACTACCTTTTTCTCTGCAAGTCACCTTTGCTTTCTACAAGATTGCCAAACACAGTCATTTTGTACTGGAGATAAAAATGGTTTTGATCCTGTGATCTCACAGTGGCTAAGATGGGTGGCAGGAGTGTTTTTCAAAATGCCCCTTAAATAATCAGAATTCCAGTCATTTTATACTATTGCTAATGAAGCATTTAGGGCTTTGGAAATCACTCTCAATTGCTTAATAATGCCTTAAACAGCAACTCCAAAATCAACAAAGGTACTCATCTAGCTGTAGCACCTACAAATCACAACCTACTAATGACAATATTCACGTTCTCTCCAGGGAGAAGAGTTGGCACCCCAGTTCACCCAAATGACGCTGAGCCGGCAGGGTTCTAGTGAGAACCCTGAGCCTCCCCCTATCTATCAACCTACTCCCACAGTTCTGCCACAGCACCCCCCACCTCAGACTGGCTACATTATGGCTACAACGGGTCAGCCTTTGGCACCTCCGTCTGGATACCAGCCCACCACTGGACACCCCCATCCTCCACCTCCACCGCCTCCTCCATCACAACCCGTCATGCAGGCCGCACCACCTCCACAAGGCTACATGCAGCCCCCTCCACCTCAACAGGTATGCAGTTTTTCACAGGTTGTGTGAAGGTTGTCTGATATACCTTCAAAGGCATATCAGACATACTTGTAGATAAAAATTCAGTTTTCTTATTTTTTTGTTAGCTTTGTTTGAATGTGCCTGTAGTTGATATTCACAGCAAATCATATCTGAGTATTGCATAAATAATCAAAAGTAACACAAATAAACCTGATTGTGACTTGTGTCCAGTATGACTTTTGTTGTCTTACCGGACTGGCTATCAGATGACCGTTTGTTACTGCTAATAGCCACACCTGCTTACTGGCTTACTGTGGTAACTGGTGAAATTTTTAGCCCGGCGTGACAGTTCCTCAGCCCGGCAGAGCCCTGGACAGTCAACTGCTAGCTTAGAACTCTGTGTTGTACTGTATAACCTGTTTTTTAGACTGATGCGCCCTAGTTTTTCTTTTCTGTCACTTTCATAGCTTTGAGTCTTGTGCTTTTGTTTTATAGTTCAGTCTCTGACTTTTATAGACATTGTCCGTTCATACCTGTTATCAACCTGCACACTTTGTTTTGCCCTCACTCTTACATCTTCATACAGTTTTGGTTAGAATAAAAAGAGATGCACTTTGTTGTTCATTGTGTGGGTGTCTGAACATGTAACATGAGTGCAAATCCTGACACAGCTGCAGCCTCTAGATAGGTTGAATATTTTCATGTATGCAGATAATGGTGGAGGCAAAAACTGTTGATCCACCTGACATTCAGCTTCCTGTAGTTTTGTCTGTTTGATGTCTCATTTGGAATTTATGTTTGCTACATTTAACTTGCAGCTTATACAACTGGGTAATTTAAGCTTCAATGCTCAGCATTCACGCCTCTGACTACTGTTATATGCTGATAAATGCTTGATATTGATTTTGTTTTTATGTCATCACAGTTGAACACAAAGAAACCTAAAATTGCTTTTATTTGGAAACACAATTGAACTGCTATGTCATACAATAATAGACTCCGTGACTGCTGGTATGTAACTGGAGGCTTGTCCCCATACTAATGAAGTCACAAACTGAGGTGGAGATTGTATACACCACACCCTGCTGGAAGTCTGCCTGAAGAGCTTATTTGTAATTGGCGCACTGTAGAGGAGTGTTTCTGTGGACAAGTCGAAACAACTGGTATCCAGAAGAAGCGACTGGCATTGCAGTTAGAGATTGAAGAGGTACAACACAAATGCTATGGCAAGGGGGAGCCAGGACTAGAGGTTGGTGGAGATATCATCACCAAGCCGGTACGTTGAATGCCATAGCAGCTGACCCGAAAGACAAAATCATGGCTAAGCTGGAAATCTGGACCCCGTGAGGCTGACTACCAAGACTATATGTGAAGTAGCCTCTGAAAGTCTACTAGAAGATGCAAATGTAGCATTACAGGCAATCCCTACTTTGATCATCCCTAAAACCAATCAGTTGTATACCACACCAACAGTGATCCTTGAGATGCTTGGCTATAAGATAAACAGCAGCCACAAGGAGCAGTATCTTTCACGGAAAAGACGACTAGAGGCTAAGATCAAGGCAGCATGGAGGGACGTTGGCCACCTACCAGAGTTGCAGAAAGGTGTGATGAAGAAAAGGGTATCTAAGAAATACAACAGGCTGTCCATCCCTGGCCTTAGAAACTGCCAAGGAAAGACTCACAGCCTTGGGTAACCAGATGTTCTCCAGTGAATCATCCAATGTGTATTCTATGTGGCAGGGGAACAATATGAGAACAGCACCCCCACCAAGGCTAGAGACGGAGCAATACTGGATGAGCGTATGGGAGAAGGATGCACCAGGCTGGACGGCACCAGGCTTTTACATGAGCCATGCATACTGGCTAAAGAAGCTAACTGCACTCTATGAATGCCTGGCAGCACAAATAAACCAGCTGCTAAAGGCTATGACGCACCCAGAATGGCTGACTGAAGGCCGGACAGTCCTGATCCACAAGGATTACCAGAAGCGACCGGTCTCATCTAACTACTGGCCAATAACCTGCTTCAGTAGAATATGGAAACTCCTGTCAGGCCTCATAGCAGCTAAGATGAGCAGGCACGTGGCACAGTACATGAGCGGGGCCCAGAAAGGAATTTGCCGAGATACCAGGGGAGCAAAACACCAGCTACTGGTAGATAAAGCAGTCACTCGAGACTGTAAGCCTAGACTGACCAACCTGTGCACCACCTGGATTGATTACAAGAAAGATGTCCTGTGGGACTTTAAGATACAGATGGACAAACTTGTGATGGCTAACCAACCAGACTTAATAATGGTGGACAAACAGAAGAAGAAAGTCATAGTGATAGATGCTGCAACCAAGTGATGGCAACATCAAGAAGAAAGAACACAAGAAGCTTGCTAAATACCAAGGGCTCAGAGAAGAGCAAGATGAGGATGTGGAAGGTGACGGTAACAGTGGTCCCCGTGGTAATCAGAACACTTGAGGTAGTGACCCCCAAACTGGAAGAGTGGCTTCAGCAGATTCCAAGAATGACATCTGAGATCTCTGTTGAGAAGAGCGCAGTCCTAGGAACAGCTAAAATACTGCGCATATATACATTTTTATGTGTGTGTGTGTGTGTGTGTCTCTAATATGCTGATAAATATTTTGTCTAGGCCAGTGTGATTCAGTTACTCTTATCTTGCTTCTGTATTTACTGTTTGAACTTTGGTTTATTGTTTCTCCACAGATACAGGTCTCATACTACCCTTCTGGTCAGTATCCTAGCTCAGGCCAGCAGTACCGTGTGCCCCAGCCTATTTCCCACCAGGTGTCTTACCCAGCCCAGCGAACACAACCCATGCCTCAGCCAACACAGCAGTCAGGTCAGTTCATTTTGATATGCTGTGGATTATAAGAAAATGTGGTAAATCACAAACAAAATGCTAAATCACAGTAAGTTTTAAGTTTCCCAGGTGAAAGGTTGGATTTACACAACCATGTGTCTGCTTGTTCATCCAAGTCCAATATGCTCAGACAAATATAGCTTTTTTTTTTTCTTCTTTCCAGGAAAATGCTTTCAGGCAATAGCCTCTTTATTTTGTTGTTTGTGAAGGTTGGCTTTGTTTAAGTAAGTGACAGTGTTGACAACCTAAATGGACTTTGGATCATAATGAAAGCCTGCCAAACTGACATAGCTCATGAACATGAAGGTCAGAAAGACCTTGCATCAAAATATGGCTGCTGTCTGGTCTAAATGTTTTGTGATGGTGTAGATTTATACTCACAGAAAGTCAGAACTATGACCTTTTAGATTGTAGCAAAATTTATCCTTATATTCAAAACTTTTGACTATTTAATCTTAACAGGGAAACAATATATTATTGGAGGTAAGGGGGAGGCAGGACAAAAGACATGCTGTGGAAGAGAGCCAGAGATTAATAACTGATTAAATACAGAGTGGTGTACAAACACAGATTGAAAACAGGTCAGTGAAAAAGAAATGCTCAGTGCATCATAGGTACCCACAGCTGCCTAGGCCTATTGCAGCATAACTAAGGGTGTCTTGTCTTATTCCTTCCCTTTCCTGCCTCCCTACTGTACTTTGATTTACTGTTTCATAGATTTTGCTGTCTCAATGGTTGATTTTTATTTATTTATTTTGGTCATCAGGTCTACAGACCATGATACCCAGCCAGCAGCCAAGTTACCAGGGCATGATGGGTGTGCAGCAACCCCAAAATCCCGGTCTGCTCAATTCACAGAGGGCCGGAATGGGAGGACAAATGCAAAGCATAATGGTTCAGTACCCACAGATGCCATCATATCAGGTATGCATTCAGTAAACTGCAGGACCTAATAAATGACCAATAGGAAATCATGTCTATCTATGTTTGCAGAACTGTCTGTTAGCTTTTTCAGGTGAGCACAAAAGTTCAGCCCCTCCAGTATCCAAACCACATGTGACTTATTTGTTCATGTTAAACAGCTCCATCTGCTGTACAGTTGAAACAGCATTTTATGTCAATGGATCAAAAATGACTGAGTAATGAGTACATGGTCAGTAATTTTGTAGCCAACAAAATCCTAAAACTGCAATAAGCATATCAAAAACACTCTAGACATGCTTTGAAAGTAGACTTTTTTTTTTTGCTATACTTTAGATTAGATCTAACTTTATTAATCCCTTTGGGAGGGTTTCGTCAGGGAAATTAAAGTTCTACTGGTTTATTTAGAGTTGGGTGAGGAGTTGCAGAAAGCTGCTGCTCTTCACCAGGGTAGTTTGTGTTGTGTGTAGGCAATGTGAAGAACATCCGAACCCTGTGTTGGCAGCCAAAAAAGCTTATATTTACAATCCACAATGGCATCACAATATTATGAAATCTGCTTACACGAATATTGAGTTATGTGGTTTATGTTGTGCATTAAAAAAAGCTGCTGGAGGCAACTGGAGATGTAGCTCTGCCATGATATTCTGAACAAACCACTGTCCAATAAGGAGTTGCTCTGAATATGTGCTGCTTCTATAATAAATGCTCCTTAACCAAAATATAGTAAATGACAAAAGACATGCAACATGTAACAAGGGTTTAACTTGTTTTACTTCACCAATCTATGAAATACATACATCAGACCCACCATTACATGTTCCTGAATTGTATCTTTTTTTTTTCTTGACCTTTGACACTGTGCTAGGTACCTGTGGGTAATGAAAATCAGCAGGTGGTGCAACAGCAGTACCAGCAGCAGGTGATGGTACCAGTCAGCCAGTCTGTACAGGGGCCTATGCCTGTTTACTACAGTGTTATCACACCCACACAACAGAATAGCACAAGGTATGTTTGAAAGCATCCTATTTATACAAAGGATTTAATAATACCCTTGAAATGTATAGATAGGCACATCAGAAGGATTTATCTATCGATCGGGGCGTTTCCATTCGGGACTGGTCACGTCGACTCACGGCGGCTTGACTGCGTTTCCATTAGTAACTGTTACAAGTTTGCAGATACTTGCAGGTACTTTTTTCATACCCACTTACCCGAGGTTCTCAGCGATCCTTGGTAATACGAAAATGTGACGCGGAAGAACAACATGCCACTTATTGGCCAGAGTGTCTTCACTAGTGCAGTCATATGAGCGACTTCTTCACCAGAATCAACAGGTTTTTAAAATGTCACGTGAACGTGGCATTTTAAAAACCTGGCAGCGCAAAACTGGAGGCAGGCAAAGCATGGGTTGAATGCCCAGATGGACAGCTTGCCGCGGTAGTTTTGCAACAAGATAACCATCTGAAACACACACACACCATACATATTATAACTCTATACTGCCGGGCGATTGCTGCTGAAGCAGCATTACATGCTCCTACTAACCATGAACAGCTGGTTAACACAGAACCAGAGAAACTTTGAATTACCGTAATTATGCAACCGTTTGTCCTATCGGAAAAATTCAAATGGTTTCTGAAAGCTGAGAATCTGCACTTCATAACCAACATAGGGGATTACTATGGTTTTATTATGAAAATTACGGTAACGGCAGCACTTTTGAAGTACGCTGAGCCGGTTATGACATGTTCGGGGGTATATGGTTATACTTAACAATGATAACCTTCATCCATTAAAATATTGTTGGGGAGACTTATGCACAATGCTGATATTAAACTGTCATTAGCTGTTAGCTTGCCTCTATCTAATCCATTATTGTGTTGTGTTTTGAGCCGCATACAAATTACATCATGAGACTACGGCCGCGCTGCTATATCAACTCCACCCACACTGTGGTGGTCCTCAATTGTAATAGGAACACAACAACTGTGGCGAATAGTTGTGATTCGCCACGGCCCGCACCTAGTAGTTTAATATGGAAACGCCCCATATCTTAAACATGAAACTCAGACACTGAGTCAAGCAGTTTAAATTTTCTGTTTTTGTTTCTTTTGATTTTATCTTAAAAGCCTCGTAACAAACCAATTTATTTATTTATTTTGCTATGCTTCAGGCAGTGTTGTTCATCATGTTTTTACATGAAATACCATTAACATTATGGTGGTAATCTCCCTCTTTTTATTTGACTATCCTGCAGTCCATCAGTAGGGTACCTGCAGCCCCCCAGCTCTGAGCAGTATCAGATAACACAGTCACCGTCCCCCTGCAACCCTCCACAGTTGCAGCAGCAATATTCAGGTGAGGCTTGATATCAGCAGATTGTAACAATGAATATTAGTTTTTAGGATATATGTATATGTTTGGAATTATTGTGACATCCATAATCAGTGCTGGACTTTGCTCTATAAAAGTTTAGGCTTTTTAAAAGAAAGTAGTCTAAAAGCTGTGTTTGTCTGTTTTGTCTGGTTCATTTCTATATTTGAGTATATACCAGTGCTGACCTGATGAAGTCATAGTGTGCTTAAATCTACAAACACTACCTTGACTAATCATAGTTGCAACTGTCCTTTACAAAATAAGGTGAAAGGTATTCAGGGAAAAGTTCAGATAAAGGTACACAGGGTTCACGTTCAACACGCAAGTCAGTGTACTTAAAGCACTACACTTTTTTTTATTTTGAGAAATAAGAGAAAAACAAAAACTGTGCAAGTTTAATTGATTCTACTTAAAGTCAATATTCAAATTCAAATAAATTAGGATCTATTTTTCTATATTCAAAGCGTAAAGTGAAATTTTACTGTTTTTAAAGTTTTACACTCTGAGACAGCTGGTCTCTATACTGTTCTTGTTTTTTTTTTTTGTTTTTTTTTAACAAGATATTTGCATTAATTAGTTTTATCTACTGATGTTTGATAGTTTTAACTTTTGCTTAGAGG
>VUQJ01017080.1:2556-19742 GCA_015108635.1 Andinoacara biseriatus | reverse complement strand
CAAAAATGGCCTGCATGGCAGAGTTCCAAGAAGAAAACCACTGCTGAGCAAAAAGAACATTAAAGCTCGTCTCAATTTTTCCAAAACGCATCTCGATGACCCCCAAGACTTTTGGGACAACATTCTGTGGACCGATGAGACAAAAGTGGAACTCTTTGGAAGGTGTGTGTCCCATTACATCTGGCGTAAAAGGAACACTGCATTTCAGAAAAAGAACATTATACCAACAGTAAAATATGGTGGTGGTAGTGTGATGGTCTGGGGCTGTTTTGCTGCGTCAGGACCTGGAAGACTTGCTGTGATAAATGGAACTATGAATTCTGCTGTCTACCAAGAGATCCTGAAGGAGAATGTCAGACCATCTGTTCGTGTACTCAAGCTGAAACGTACCTGGGTTCTGCAGCAGGACAATGATCCTAAACACACCAGCAAGTCCACCACTGAATGGCTGAAGAAAAACAAAATGAAGACTTTGGAGTGGCCTAGCCAAAGTCCTGACCTGAATCCTATTGAGATGTTGTGGTATGACCTTAAAAAGGCCGTTCATGCTCGAAAACCCTCTAATGTAACTGAATTAGGACAATTCTGCAAAGATGAGTGGGCCAAAATTCCTCCAGAACGCTGTAAAAGCCTCATTGCAAGTTATCGCAAATGCTTGGTTGCAGTTGTTGCTGCTAAGGGTGGCCCAACCAGTTATTAGGTTTGGGGGCAATCACTTTTTCACACAGGGCCATGATGGTTTGGATTTTTTTTCACCTTTACTAATAAACACCTTCATTTACAACTTGCATTTTGTGTTTACTTGTGTTGTCCTTGACTATTGTTTAAATTGGTTTGATGTTCCGAAACACTTAAGTGTGACAAACATGCAAAAAAACAGGAAATGAGGAAGGGGGCAAACACTTTTTCACACCACTGTACAAAGCACCAACGCGACTGTGGGAAAAACACAGCTCAAGGTGAAGGGAACTGAGACCTACCATGGGATTCGAGTCAGCAATGAGATCTCTTAGGGAGTCCAGGAAGCCCTGGTCCTCCACCATCTGGGCATTGATGTCATGAAGTTTAGCTACACAAACAGCTGCTGTCTTCCTCACATATGGGTCCTCATCCTTCAGGCACTTCCTCAGCGGCTCACACAGGTACTCTGTGATCTTGTCCACTCGAATGCAGCCCATGGTGCGGACAGCGAGAGCCCGGATCAGAGGGTTGGGGTCCTCACAGTCCTGCGGGTCAGGGCAAGAACGATTTTATAGGAGCAAGTTAATAGTGGGCTAAAAAACTGATTTATTTTCTAAGGTGGAGCAAATAATGAATTTTCTTGTGTGTAAAATCTCTCTGAAAACTGTTCCACAATCTTAACCCCCCACTGGCCTTTAGGAAACACACGTATGGTTAATGTGAAACAGCAAATATGGTAGCAAAAAAAACAAACAGCATTTTCAGATTTAACTGCCAGGAGCAGATTTGTGTCGGGTCTCGTTAATAAACAGTTAACTCTGGGCCTTGCCTTGACGAAGCTGTTAACGGCCATTATGGCCATGTCAGGTTGGCTCTTGGCGTAGTTCATCAGGTAGAGATAGACCAACTTCTTCAGCTCCAGATTGTCAGTCTGCATGCAGTTGACCACATCTGGGAACAAAGAACTGATAGCAAGGCAAAATGACTTGGTTAGAATTTACAGTGGAGCTGTTTTCAAAAATGAGCTCTAGACAATATTAGGATACTGTGTTCTCACTACCGGAGATACTCTGGCGAAGGGATGCTGCCTGGAGGCAGGGCACCGCTTGCCAAATGTGAATTTATTGGATGAGTAACTGGGCTGAACTCACATTACCGCAAATGGGCTTAACTTGGCACATCACAGAATTGTACTATGACAATTTAATGCCTGAAAAGCTTTAGCACACTGAGCAAAGTGATCATCCAAAAGTCCAATAATGTTCACTTTTACTCCCTAATTTCTGAGGTTATCGGTCAGATATACAAAAAGCATAAAAACAGCCAGCGCTTCAAGAACTCTAGCAACTGTTCTCTCACCTTTTTTAATTTTAAACCTGTGTGGCACCTGTCATAGTTACAGTTTTGTAGCGTACCTGACATCCTTGCCAACCGTCATGGCAGCAATGACTTTCTTAACTGCCTCTTTTCTCTTCTCCTTCTTCTCATTGTTCAGCTCTGCCTTCAGTTCAAAGATCTCCCCTGGAAGATGAGTCATATTAAGAGTTAATGGCAGTACTGTTAGATACATTTCCAATCTTAAACATATCTACATGAAAGGGAGAAACACAACACCTCTTCCTTACTCACCTTTTTTGTTTGTTGTGAAATATTTGGAGTCCGTCATGATTGTGGTCCTTTTAGTCTGTAAAAAAGAAATTTACATAATTATCCAGTCAGCATTTAATAATGTAGTGACAGTTTGTAGTACCTCTTTAGTTTCTAAAAGAACTCCTTAATATCGGCCCAAGAAATACACAAGGCTACGCTACAAGTATGTAGAACCCCCCTTAGTAAGAGAGCAAAAATCATACAGCAATGTATGGTGTCACCACTCTGGAAGAGACCCAAACTGTCACCCTCAGATGAAAGCGAATTTGTTAGGATATTCAGGAACCACCAAGGCTCGAGCCTGCCATAAACATGAAACTGCTGGAACACCTGTGACGGAAGTTTTACATCACCAACTGAAAGGGTGCCAACCAAGAAAGAACCCCTTGCTCCAAAATCAACCCCTTCAAGCTCAACTGAAATTTGCAGCTGCCCACATGGACGAGCCAAATACCTTCTGGAGAAAAGTCTGATGGTCAGACGAGACAAAGATTGAACTATTTGGCCAAAATGACAAGAGGTATGTTTTAAGGAGTAAAGGTGAGGCTTTCAAACCTAAGAACACTGCACAACTGTGAAGCATAGTGGTAGCACCATCATGGAATGGATAAAGCAGGATAAGATTAAGCTTCTTGAATGGCCTTCCCAAACCCCTGACCTCAACCCTACAGAAAATTTGTGGACTATGCTTAAAAGCTGGGTCTGTGCCAGGAAATCGACCAATTTAAATGAATTCTACCAATGCTGCCAAGAAGAGTGGTCAAACAGCCAGCCAGAATGATACCAGAAGCTTGTTGATGGCTACCAAAAGCATCTGGTCAAGGGGCAAATTGCTAAGGAACCTTTCACCAAATATTAGTGGGGGTGAAATGTATACTTTGATCCCTATGTGGATTAAAGAAAAGCCAAATTAAATTCAAACCTCTGCAACCAATTCTTGTTTTTAAAGTCACTAATGATGTAAACAGTTCAAAGAATTCCTTAAAAGTTCAAAATTGCCTTGACATTCATCCCCATGATGAGTGGACGTAAACTTCTGACCACTAGTGTATGTATCTGTGCATCTGCAGCCAAAACACGCAATTACATCTATAATTGAAGTCTCTCTTTGGGGCAAAACGGTTTCTGCTAGTTTGAAAACGCCCCTACTCACGCATTCAAGTTCATAAAGAAACAGCTTTCCCAGTTTGTTGCACCCTCCTTATCAGAGCCCTTACTTCATCCTTAAACTTGGGATAAACTTGGGATAAACTGGAACCATCTATTAGTCAGGGACTGCCACAATCAGCATTTTTGTCTGACCTTACTCGTACTGCTGTGGCTGAACGGAAGTATATCATCTCTGTCTGGGTTGATCACATGAAAAACCTTCCCAGAAAAGTGGAGGCAGGATCTAAATGGCCATGTTCCGTGTTCGCCCTAAGACGGACTGGTGACCTGGATAAACTGTCAGGGAAAAGCCTCGGATGGGTGTTTTGGAATGACATAATTAGTTACCACATAGAAACCCTTACATTGCCTCTCACAGACACTATGAGTAATAACACGCATGAACAAGGATTCAGTATTATTACAGGTGTCAGCCAGCTTCCGTTTTACCGTGAAGAAAACGTACTTAGCGTTACATCTTAAACAATTAAACCTTTACTGTAGCTGTCATTCGCCATTTTCTTCATCTGTATCATTAAGCAGAACTTAGCCTAATCTAGCCGTGACATTAACAGCTCTGCCTTTCTGGGTGTGACGACGTTTGACCTCCACAACATCAGGTTAGCGTTAATTAACCGGGAGGCACAGCGGTTCCACTAAGCTAACGCTAGCTAAATGCTAAACACCTCCGCTACTTCCAGCGATACCACAGATATTAACTACAAACAAGAAACACAGGTAGCATCTGACATTAACTTGTCGTTTCCAGTTATGTACGGCGTGATTTAGTTATGTTAAATCTGGCGTCAAAAATAGAAAAGTGAGCAGCGGCCCAGCTTCCAGGAGCTGCCTTTGCGGTAGCTAAACGATGAGCAGCCGTGCAGAAATACAGTCGAAACAAAACCACACAACGATGGCAGCAGGGTTAAAATAAATTCTGTACTTTAGAATATCTCAGGTACCTTGCTGGGTGTATGTGAGAAGGAAAAATAATATTCCCCTGGATGCCAGAAGCAGGCTGGTCCTTCGCCTGTTTGAAGGAAGATGGAGAGTCAAGGATAGCGATGGTGCATTCACAGTCATCGGAAACTGGACAACTTCCCTCTTGAGGTTGAGAAGACTATGATGTGTTGTTGTAACAAAGACATTTCGTTTTTTTTAAATGGCTATTTTCAGATGTTACATGGTTTAGATCTGCGAATAGAAATTAAGCATTATATATAATATTTACACAAATGCAGGGAACTACCAGCGGTAATGATACCACACATACCCGAAATCATGTGGACAGATCAACCTGGAGGATTTATATTCGCGTTTCAATTGGGTTCACAAGTAAATTTAAATCACTGCAAACGTTGTATTTATAAACGGGGAATGACAATTACAATATATAATAGAGCTGTCTCCTTACTGAATTCTGTCCACCGTTAACATTCACTTACATACTGGACATTGAATGCATTACATTCATTTACGCAACTTGTTACATGGTACATCGCTGTATAATTGTATATTGTATAATTTCTCCTCATTCATCATATTTTGTATACATATGCACACATAAATACATCCATCTTATATTGAGATTTAAATTGTAAACTATTCCATATATATGTATTGCACTTTTATAATTTTATATTTCAATTGTATATTATGCCCATAATAATTCTATCTGTATACTATGTCTATAATACCTCTAATATATTCACATTAATATACTCACATTCACTATATTCAACTACTGTTTATTGCACTTCTGGTTAGATGCTAAACTACATCTCGTTGTCCTGTACTGTACATGTGTAATTGTGTAATGCAGTTGAATCTAATCTAATCTCAAGCGTGACTCCTTGTGACGCCACGGTTTCCCATAGTATTGAATGCAACACGAGAGGGAACACTTGCTTGGGGATCTCGCCATGTCTTCGCAGCCAGAAAAACATGAACCAGAGAAATAACAGCCCCATAAAATATCACTGATTCGCGTTCATTGCACAGGGTGCCTTTTTCAGAACTGTTTCAAATGAGGCGCTGTAAAGTAGCAGCTATTTAAAGCTGTCAGATAAATGAAGTTGAGTAATACAAATGTGCTGAAGGGAGCAGCTGTGATAAGAGGGAGATTGTATTTGATAAAGCCATGCAAAAATTTTACCTACATACTATGAATATTTCCCAGCGTTGTCCATCATAAAATAAGAATAAAAATCATAGCAGAGAGTTGAAATGTTTAGCTTTTTAATTCAGGATATTTTCCCAGTATTTTTTTTAGCCCATATAACTTCTCAAATACAGGAAATAACCACAGAAAAAGAAACAAATTGTCTAAAGCTGAGCAGACAAGGCAACAAATTCTGCTGAAGAATCCTTCAAAGTGTCAGTCACGAGTTTCTATTTGAATATTAGCTTTTATATGCAGTGGTTAGACTGTCTGAACTGCTATAAACTGCTGTATGAATACCCCTAACTATTATACCAAATATAAAATATAGTGCAAGAAAAAGAAAAATGTAGGAAATTTGGCAAAGTATTCAAAGATAATGGTAATAGTTGATATAAAGGTTTATATTACAACAAATATACCAACTGAAATTACAATTTGAAGTAACCAATAAAAAATATACAATCAAACTTTTAAACATTATTTTACTTTATCTTTACATGTTTCCAAAAGCATCTCTCACCTCCAACAATCATTGTTTATTCAACTCTAACACTAACAGTGACCACAAAAAGAAAGCTTTGCCAGGTAAAACCACACACAGTAGGTATAATGGCACTGCTCTCTATTAATTAGAAGATCCATTGATATCTTAACTTAATTATTACACCTCCCATCATCCAGAATGTCAACCACAAATGCACAGAATAAAGCATTCAGACACAGTTTTCCTCTTTGTGAGGAAAAACTCACTTATTCAAGTATATAACAGATCTGTTTTCACACTCATTGATAACAACACTAACAGTCCTACTCCTTTTTTAACACCTAAGCAGAGGAGTGGATTTGTAGCTGGGACGCAGTGCTGATTAGGTCTTGTGGAAGACTTTGTCTGGCTTCTTGCATCTTTTTCCTGGCCCTCTGAAAGGCCTCTGCAAGAGAAAGAAAGTACTAATATAATAATATACACATAAAGAGAATGCTTAAACACTGTAAACACACACACACAATAAATAAGTAATGATTAACTGTTTGTTTGTGTAAAACCACACCCACACCCACAGATCCACATCCACATATTTTGGACTGAAGTGCTAGAAGCAATTTGTATCTCAACAAGTTGCTCTCCCACATGAGTTAGCCTTCAAACAGCTTAAGCTTGGTGGGTCCTGAAAATCAATTTTTGTGCCAGTCTTCTTACCCAGGATGGTGCAAACAGCTCCTTGCTGACTAAAACCTCCCAGCTGGTCAAAAACTCTTTGTCTCCTCTTCTTCAACATGGCAGCATCAACAAAAGCCCTGCACATTAAACCAAATTGTGCAGGAAATTAAAAGTTACTGTCGTCATTTTAAACTAAGATATCTCACAAACATTCGTATTCAAACAAACACGGGTTTATAATTTCAGCACCAACATATTCAAGTCACCTTAGCAATGGCATATTTAAGATAGGTTCAGATAAGAATAGATCACAATGAGCTCAATCAATAAAAATAAAATATTGATTTTATTTACAGCAATTCCATAATATCTTTGACATATGTCGCTATATCATTGAGCAGGACATACTGGGAGGGTGACCCTTATAGAAAATCTTCCCTAAATTTAGCCAGAGGTGATTGTTTTTAGCTGTTTCTCACTGAATCCAACAAGAAATGGGGAACAGGCATAAACAAGTGGGTTTTTTAAACTCTTTTGCAACACCAGAAACCTATAAAATATAGATATGTAGCCACAAACTAAATTAATCTGTAACAATGCAGACAATCTAGCGCATACAATCATACAAGTAGTATATTTTTCTATTAACGTCTGGGTAAAGTGGTTAACAAATGTATTAGACCACCTGTCACAAAAACAAGAAAACAAATTTATTAGGCAAACAACAAACTGAATTAATGTTTTATACCCAAATCTCGGCCGGCACACTGGATTCCTCTGAGAAGTCAAAAATAAGCATAACATTCAACCACTAAAACCAATTGCAACACAAGTAAATAACTGTAATTTGGCATTAAAAATAATAATAATGTGATTTACTATATTTCTCTTCTTTTTTGTAAAACAATAATTTTGAAAATTCATGGATAAGAATGATAATTATATTTATAAGACCTTTGCACACACCGGTCCATTAAGCATTACAGAAACATAAAAGAATATTTTGGTAATTACAAATACTGTTAATTTAGGGCAGCTGTGCCATAAACCTTACATTGGGTGGTGGTCTGCTACATTTGTTAAGCACTGTATGAAGCCAGGTTTGACTTACCTGGCTTGCTGAATGCAGTGCAGAGTAAAGGTGACACTTCCTGTGGTTTCAGTGCAGAAGCCAAAGCGACTCAGCCTCTCACCCTGCATCCACACACAGACACATCACACTTTCTAATCAGAGTTTAAGTACTTGCTTTATAATCCACTGTGGCACTTTCAGCAGGTTTTCATTTTTTTGTTTCTAGCAGAAGCATAATTTTCTACTGGTTATTTAAAAATCTAATCTGCTTTTACCAAAACAGAAAAAAAGTGATGCACTTAAATTATGTGTAAATGTTTGTTGGATCCACAGAGCTTCCACAGAGTTCCGAGCGCACCTTGAAGGTCTCTGGTATTCTGACATAGCTGTGGTCCTCGAGCTCTGCAGAACCTCCAATAAAGAAACGCCTCAGAGCCGAAACCGTCCCCACCTGAAGCGGTCTCCACGTGTGGCACGTCATCGTGTGTTTACCTGGTGCACACACAAACACACAAACGGAGACAAAACACATAATGCAGCCAAATATAAAGTAGTGATTACTTACACCGTTTTTACAGCTAATCACAACAATTTGATATGAAATTAAACTTAAATTCAAAAATGGTAAAAATAAAATCTTTTCCAAATGTTAACTTGAGCTCCATCATGAGGTTGATGAACAGGACATCCTAATAACAGATGGATCATTTTAGTCATTTCCAAGCAAAAATACCATTGGCTGAATGTATAGAGGACATATATATTCATAATTTAGGACAGAGTAACTGGACTGCTGGTCATTCTGAATATGTAATCTTGGGATCTGGGAAATCATTATTATTATTATAATATATCCACCAGTTAGGGTACACATGTCATACCGGGCATGGCAGGAAATAGCAGATAGCCATAGCCTTCAGTTCGATAGCGCTTCCAGGAGTCCAGAGAAAGAACCTTGAAGTAGAGCACTGGCCACCGGGGGACTGATTCTGAAATTAGAAAAAAGAAACTTGTGTCAGTTTAATCTTTTAAATGCAGTGAATCTCTTAAATGTGACAATCTGTTACTGACACTAACCATCGCTCTCTTTTTCACTCATGTAGAAAGCCTCAAAGTTGAAGGGATGACTAAAGAAAGCTACATTTTCCTGTTGGCAGAGAGAATACTGAGAGTTTAACGGCCATGCTCCGAATATGTCAGACAGTTTGTTGCTTTTAATACACACCTTCCTTAATGTTTTAGTCCGACAGGTCTGGGTAACACCTGACAGAGACTGGAACGGCAAGCTGGACCAATCTTAAATAATAAAAATAATAATTTAGGCTCAATTAGCAAATTAAATGCACAAAAGTGCACAAAATGTAAATGTCAGAAGTTTAACGTGTGACTCACTGTTGGGCAGCTCCATGAAGAAGTGAATGTACAAATTATCATATTCAAAGCCTTGAGCTGAGACTGGGTGGGGAAAAGAACAAGAAAAAAAGAGATTTGAATGATAAAACTTGTCAGTTTCCATAACAAGTATCTGTAACATTGGGCACACTCACCTATCTCTCCGTTCATCAGGTAACGCAGAACACCCAGAGGAGGCTAGAGGAAAAATAGCCAGTAAGAACATGGACCATTTTTGACTGTAGGCCAGATAAGAAAAGAAATCTAAATGATGCATCCTTTGACCTTTAGATGTCTTACCATTTCAAAGTCCTGTCCAACAAGGGTATTTAGGTACTCCTTATGCCTTATGTACAGCTACAAAGAGAAAAGTTAATATATTTATGTCATTAGACCCGGTAATTGACTATAATTTTTCTCCAACCCTGAAAAAATAGTGATGAAGATGAACTCACATCTTTGTACATGTTCTGTTCCCTGTCCTTGTCCTCAAGTTTCATAGGTGCAGACACATCCTCCACAGTAAGACGCCAAACTTCTCTCTTCTCCCCGTCTGTTACAATCCTGCACAACATTACAAACATCAACCCAGCATTTTATTCATCACATTCTGACGTAAAGATCTTTTGCTTTCTTTTTAGTTTTAGTAGCAGATATAAAAAATGTAGATCCGCGTCACTAAAAAAATATGTTGCCGTTTCATCGCGAACTCAAGCTACACGTCTCCACCCGGGCTGTGAACTTGCCTGTAGGGCTCTTTGCCTTTGTTAAAATCGGGTTTTACAATCACGGTTCCACAGCCGTCTGTTTTTATGGTTACCAGCAAGCACTCGTTCTCTTTCAGGCCCAGCCTGGAAAAACAAAAACACAAACAGAAATAAATAAAGCCCAGGAATAGCAAAAGGTCCCCTGTCTTGGAAAAAAACCTGCCTGATGCTGAAAGTGAAACACGCTCCACAGCATGTAATAAGAAAGTGAAGCCTGATGAATAAAGACTAATGGATGAAAAGGTTTTCTTTGAATTTCTCACGAGGGATCAAAAGTGAACCAAACTGAATCCCTTACTTTCCACTGGGGCCCAGGTCTCCCATGATGTGCATGGTCTGCATGGCATTATTCACCACATGCCTGCTCCTCACAAACTCCTCTGTGGGCTCCCAGTTGATGATTTTTGATTTTGGGACACTGGAATCCCTGTCAGGCAATAATAGGACATTATGTTTTACATGTTGATACCTGCAGTTTACAGAAGATGTCCTGAGTGACGATTAGGAAAGGACACATTACATGAGTAACAATGTTTATACACAGAGAGACAAAGAGAAACGCTTCATTGGGGAAGACAATCAATCTGAAAACACGGTTTCACCTACATGGTGCGTCTGTCTTGACGTCTGTGTCTCACACTGGCCATCCTCTCAGCCAGGAAGGTTGGGTTGGATTTGGCTGTGGTCAGTATGTCAGCGGCATGCTGCTGTCAGGGGTCAAAAACCACAAGAAACTTACAGACATCGTTAAAGAAGCTAGAATTGCACATTTTGGGCTTTTAGGTTTATTTTTCACAAATGAAAAAAATTGGGGAATGTGCAAAGCCGTCTCCTTGTGAAGAGCAAAGTCTAGCCCATGTGTAGCTAAGAAGGTGTAACTATGTATGTGTCATTCATTTCCAATATGAACTGAATCTCTTACACTATCGACTGTTCCTCCTTACACTAAAAAACACACTTTAAAGATAGGGACACCCCCTGCACTCTGATACATTGCACTACTTTTATGGGTTTTATCTGCTCTAAGGTCTCACTACCAAGGTGGCAAACAATATATGCAGTAGATTTCATAAAAAACATTAATTTAGGAATGCATCAGTAAAGATGCCTATCAGACATCAGTGATTCTGTAAATTACAAAAAGACAGGAATGCAAAAAAATCACTCACTTGCTTTGATTTAATAAATCTTATTTGAGCGTCATTTTATCCAGTGACAGATTGATATAATTCTGTAATGTGTATTATTGGAAGATGGTGCTGAGACAGTAATGCCATTTTCACAGAAGTTCTGCAGCCCTGAATTGTTCTTGACATACCCAACAGAGCTGCATGCGAGAGCACAAATGTCCGATGCAGACAGATTGCACCTTAGCCGATCTTTAACTTGCCAGCTCCCCATTGCAAAGTCTGTGAGAGGTCAGATTGTGCTGATTCCTGAATAGCGCAACTAATATTTCTACCCAGGTAGTACCTTTAGTAGTGAAGCAGACTTTCTCCTGCTGTATGCGGCACGTGAGAACGTACAAGTGTGGAAAATATCCCAGCTCGATTTCCCATGTGTGAAATTGGCTTAAAATGCAGAGCAACCTACCAGCTGGTGTATTGGGAGGCAGCTGGTGTAGCGGTCATGATCAGTGTATGTGAAAATTCTGTGATTGCGTCGACGCTTGCCCCTGCCGAGAGCCTTGACTTCTGTGTGGTACTGACGGTCCAGAGGGGTCTGACATACTGCCTCATTCTGGAACAGCTCCATCTCATACTGGAACCACAGACACGCACATATTAATATACAGCAGGTTTGTGTAAGAAAAAAAAGTCAAGGAATAATGGCCAAAAACAGCTTTAAATATTAACATTTTAGTTGTTTTCATTATAATCTGCAATGGGACTAGGAAGTTAAATATTCAAATCTCTACCTGACTGAAGAATTTCTCCTGCCAGCCGACCACTAGCTCCTCTTCATTATCACCTGGTGTCAAATAACATAAATGTCAAGGTGTTAAAATATGCTTTAAAGAAAAGCTCCAGCCTAAAATGGGCAAAAACAAGTGACACACAATGGCTGTTTAACCTATTTTTAACAAATACCATTGTTCAACTATTTTGTTGATAACGTTCATGACTTCCAATCATGGCTGGAAAAAAATCCATCGCTTGAGAGAAAGGGACTTTTAATTCTCCTCCAACAGCAGCTCAAAAAATCAGGGGTAAAGAGTAGGGGAATGACCCAGGACACCATTAATGAGTAATTAAGTCTAATAGACAGTTTAATACAAAATATTATCAAGTGAGTTCATTTTTCGGGTGCTGCGGGATTCCGTTGCTTTCAGCTAACTCCTGCCATTCATGCATTCAGAATGTGAATAAAGTTATGGTTGGGACACTTCAGAATCTATGTAGTTCTACTTTTTTTGAAGGTCCAGCAGGTTTCCTAGGAAAAAAACACTACACTGCCAAAAGTATTCACTCACCCATCCAAATAATTGAATTCAGGCATTAAAATAACTTCCATGGCCACAAGTGTATAAAACCAAGCGCCTATGCATGCAGACTGCTTCTACAACCATTTGTGAAAGAATGGGTCGCTCTCAGGGGCTCAGTGAATTCCAGATTGTATTGTGATAGGATGCAACCTGTGCAACAAGTCCAGTCGTGAAATTTCTTCACTATTAAATATTCCACAGTCAGCTGTTAGTGGTATTATAACAAAGTGGAAGCGACTCGGCCATGAAGTGGTAGGCCACGAAAAATCACAGGAGGGGTGAGTGGATGCTGAGGTGCACAGTGCGCAGAGGTCACCAACGTTCTGCAGAGTCAATCCCTACAAACTTTATGTGGCCTTTAGATTAGCTCAAGAACAGTGTATGGAGAGCTTCACGAAATGGGTTTCCATGCCCGAGCAGCTGCATCCATGCAGCCATGATACATCATGTTAAATCTTCAGTCAACCACAAGGCCAGCATCTGATCACAGCTTGTACATATGTTTAAAAACCAAACAGCTGCAGCTGAAATAATTTTACCTGTCTGGCCTTGTGATGAGAGCGTTCCCAGCTCAATGTCTCCTCCGCCTTGCTGGGACAGAACCTGCTGCTGGAGATGCTGAGACAGAGCTGTTGTCGAGCTCACTCTCTCTATACGCACCCTGAATGAAGCGAACAAATGGGAATGAAGTGTGGAACTAACGGGTCTTCAGGCTACACACGTGTTCATTGGTGTAGATTTTTACACCTCCGCTTCCTTCATTAGAAACATGAAAGCAGCAGACTAAAAACAGCTATAAAATTACTAATCTTGATCTCAGTAACACTCCTTTTTACTCTCCGTTGGTCTTTTTATTTAAAAATAAAAAGGCACAGGCTACTCACTTTATTCTCAAGTTTTTGACAGCATCCCGGGACCGATAGACGGCCTCTCCAGTATCGGTGTTCCAGCAGTCCGCCATCACTCTTTGCCGCTCCGATTAGCTGCTGTCTCTTAGCCTTTTTCATTAGCTGGAATCGGCACACACCGCCTTTCATGTAGTAAAGGAAGCCACTGATCCAGGCTGTAAATGCAGGCGGCAACAACAAAAAAAAGCTCCACCTAGCAGTTCCCGTCTAATACCAATAAATCAAATTGCTCTTGTGGACAAGCTCAAAACAAGGTAAACAGGTAGTTGTCGTTGCCATAGAGATAAGACTTTCTTCTTCGTGTTTCTATTTGTTGGCGGTTCGCCAACCAGCTTACAGTAGCATTATCGCCCCCTGTTGACTGATTTTATTAGCCAAATCACAACTACATACTGCTTACCTTTACACTGTAAGACCCTACAATAATACAGAGAAAACCCGACAATCTAATCGTCCCCCTATGAGCAAGCACTTGGTGGAAGAAGAGGAAGAAACCTCCTGCAGTACAAGGCTCAGGGAGGGGCAGTTTGTGGTAAGGGAAGGGAGACAGCACAAAAGACACCGTGGAAGAGAGTCAGAGAATAATAATAACATGATTAAATGCAGAGTGGTTTATAACCAGATGTGAATGCAAAAGAAACACTCAGTGCATCATGGGAACCCCCAGCAGCCTAGGCCTATTGCACCATAACTAAGGGAGGGTTCAGGGTCACCTGATCCAGCCCTAACTATAAGCTTCTGTATCAGTGGATCATATGCCTCCATCTCACTCCATCCCCAGCACCCTCCTCCTCTGTCACACCAACACTCTGAATATCCTCCTTCACTACATCCACAAACCTCCTCTGTGGTCTTTCTCCTTCCCTCTTGCGTGGTAACTCCATATTTAACACCTTTGTCCGGTATATCCACTGTCCTTCCTCTGCACATCTCCAAACCATCTCTACCTTGCCTCTCTAACTTTGTCTCCAAAATTCTGAACCTAAGCTGTCCATCTGACAAGAGCTACAGTAAATAAATAAATAAATAAATATAATGATTTTACATTCTTTTATATAACAAGATAACAAAATATACTTGGATCTGATGAAGAGAAACAAACAAGACACATAAAACATATATTCAATGTTTGTGAACACTTTTTTTTATAAATATGGAAGCTTGTTGTCGACATACCAACTTGAAATTTTGAGTTACTAAGTCAAAGTTTCAGCTGGGAGGTTTTGCGCTTATTTTTAATCACAATATGTTCGTATACCCTGTGGGAACACGTGGGGGCGGTAGCGGTTTGCAGGCGCAGTCAAAGACGACAGCTAAGGACCAATCAGCGCAATCGGCGGGTCTCGGGCCATTGCTGTGCTGACTTGTCACAGTTTTGCTAAAACAATATAACGTTATTAGATAGCATGGCGTCGTTTGTGACAGAAGTTCTCGCCAGCTCTGGCAAACTGGAGAAGGAGGACCTGTCCAGCAGGATAAGCAAAATGTCGCGCAAGGTGGAGGACACAAAGGTAACCGCCTGCTAGCGCTATAGCATCGGCGCTAAGCAAAGTTTGAACCAACTCTTAGTTGTTAGCGCGTTTACCGTTAGCTTACAGTTCCTGCTTCAAGTTCACCACCTGATATAACACAGCTGCATCTAGGCAATAATCGTAATATTAACTAATACATGCAGCCTGTCAGTAAAACTCAAAGCGAGTTTACAGCGTTTGTTTATCAGCACTGACATCCAGGTTACGTGGCTGTTCATTGCAGCGTGAGTGTATGTGAATGGTAGATGGAAATGTAGGAAAAAAAGTGCTGGTGTGAATGGGTTAAAGAGGCATTTTGAATAAAAAGCGCTTTATAAGATCCAGTCCATTTACCATAATAAAAGCCATTTTGCCAAACAAGTGCATGCAGCTTCTAGCATGTAACTGGGATGTTCTTTCTGGTTCAAAATGACTTGATGTCATTCATGAGATATGTTTCAGATATTTTTGACAGTAGGCCAGCAACTCACAACAGTTCAAATACCGTCATTTCTTTGCAAATACTGGAAATCACTTTTGGGCACCGGTTCTTGACCCCTGACAGAAATACTCATAGTAAAGAAACCGAGTAAACTAATATTTAACAGTCCATATGAAGCAATCTTATGATGTTTTTTTACAGGTTGAAGAACAGCGGGAATCAGTATCCGCTCATTTATTCTCTATAAGAGCAACACTGTTAACGCGCACAGATCCTGACTTTCTAAAACCTCTGAGCAAAAACTTTTCAGCTTTTATGTTTCTGTCCAAATGCTTATTACAAATACTGCTGTATCGCATGCGGTTAAAAATTGTCAATATGGGTTTTAGATTAGTAAAATTCAAAGTATTACCTCATAATTGATGTTATTATGAATGAAATGGCTCAGTTTTCTTGTCTGTGTGTGTGTTTTCTGCAGGAAGAAGTGTGTGACATGATAAACAAGCGGTACAGTGATTTCCTGCCTAGTCTCCAGTCATCAGAGGAGCTGATGCTCCAGGTTGATGCAGTCTCCAAAGAAATGGACACTCTAAAAAATTGCATTGAAAATGAGGTGTGTAATAAATTGTTTAATGTTCATAGTGACAGTTAAACCAGGTCTCGTGGAGTAGTACAAGAGACTAGGATTTGTTCTAATCAAGGTGGATTGCCAGCAGTTAGTTTTGTTTCATTCAGAAGGTTTTTCCTGCGATATAATTAAGATGCATGCTGTTAAAGTGATTGCTGATGTGGACGCAGGTGCAGAATGTCCACGTGGCTGTAACTGAATATACAAAACTGAAGCAACAGCTGGAGAAAAATACCATCATCATAACAATGCTTGGACACCTAAAGGAGGTACACCATAATGACTTTTTTTGTAATCAAAAGTTTGCTAATTGCATTTGCAATTGTGTTTTCTATTTTCTATGCAATCTTATCCGCTCAACTTTTCTTTGATTTCATTCTGCTTTATTTCTATTGACCGTGTGTCTGTCTTTCTATTTGAATGTACTTTTTGCTCTTGCTTGTTTTGTTATAGCACCTTGTAATTGTGTTATATAAGCAAAGGTATTATAAATTGTCCAGAAAAAATAAGCTGAACGGGCCAGCTTTTTGTCACGTAACAAAAGTTTTATATTAACAGAGAACCGGTAGTATTTTAAGCAGTATGGGTGTTTCTGTGGCTGAAATGTCTGCTGTGTGACTCAGTTTCACAGTGCAATGGAAGAATTCAACAAGGCTTTACTGGAGAGGAAGTATGTTGATGCAGCCAACCAGTTGGATAAGGTAAGAGCTGCTTCCATCATGTCAACACAACCTAAGCTGTCCTTTGAAACAAAACTGGACACTAAGCTGGGGGCTATCTGGCTCAAAAAATGGACCTCTGTGGGGTGACTGCACTCATAAGTCCCAGCTTAGGTTGTCTATCAGTTGGAAAGTCAGTGGATCAAACACTGAGTTCTCCTTTCCACATGCCAAAGTATCCAAAGATACTGAACCCTGAGTTGGCCCTGATGCATCTATCGAAGTAAGAATGGGTCAGTGAATGTTAGAAATCACTTAGGCATACGTAAAAGCACTGCATGAATTTGTGACTGGGTGAATGAGACTTGTGGCAGAGAGTGTTTTGAGTTCTCAACTGCACTAAATATGACTAAGTTCATTTAATTTGCCATTTATTTACTTTAGTCTGCTTACTGTTAAGATAATGAGACTGTCACCTTACTTACTAAAAGTCTGTGCATTTCCTTTTATTTCCAACTG